>QFDT01000842.1:0-21008 GCA_003315915.1 Macrolepiota dolichaula | reverse complement strand
TCAGCAGAACGGTCGTGCGGAGCGGTTTAACCGCACTATACGCGAAAAGAGCGAAGCGATGCGTCTACGCGCAAACTTCCCGGAATCTTACTGGGAATTCGCCGTTCAAACCGCGGTATACCTCTATAACCGCACACCGATGCGCCGATTAAATTGGCAGACGCCCCAGGAAGTCAGGACCAGAGTTAAACCGGATCTGCAACGACTAAAAGTATTTGGCTGTGGTGCCTTCGTGTTTATTCCACCCGAGAAGCGAAAGTCCAAACTTAGCCCGCACTCGGAACCGATGCTTTTCATTGGTTATAGTGGAACCGCTAATTACAAATTTATGCGACACACGGAGGGTAATGTGATCTTCGAATCACCCACCGCCATATTCGACGAGGATTGGTTCCCTAAGAAGCCAGTAGATGCGACCCGCCGTAAAGAGGCGATAGAGCGTGGCAGTATTCCACGTCTTCCTCCGTCATTACGCAATGATGACGGAAATAGTTCCAACAACGACCCTCCCCCACCACCGGGATTCCCCGCTACTGGTGCAGTGCCGCTGAACATCCCCGTTCCGCCTGTGCCTCAGCCTCCAGCACATCCTAATGCTCCTCCGCCACCGGCGCGCGAACCCTCTCCGCCTGCGCCGGGATCACCTCGGAGATCTCCACCCAGAGATCCCCCTCCTGCTCCTCAGCCTCCGTTGAACGACCGGCAAGCTCCGGATCGTGTGCCAGAACCCCGGCCCCAGGAACCACGCAGATCTACGCGTGTCTCGCAACCACCATTGCGTCCTGGCAACGTATACGGCGAAAGGAGAATCCCGTCCCACATCATCCGCGACTACGGACGCGAAGGTGAATGGGTTCCTCCACAAGAACGACTTGTGCGCCACCGTGCTTTCCAATGGCATGGTGCACGTCCACCTGCTCAAGACCTTGCGCCTGAACAAATCGCGGAAAGACGCGCAAACATGTATAGGCAGCATATTGAGCAAGGGTTCTTACCCGTCTTCCCAGATGAGGAACCGGCTAATGCCGAAGAACCCATGGACGAAGACGCCCTGATCGCTAAACTAGTGGAAGAAGGGGGGCAAGATTTGATCGACTTCCTTTGCGCGAAGTCGGCGGAAGTAGTTGAGAAGCACGGGATTCCGAAACAACATTGCGATCTGAAGCATCTACCTGCTCAGGAGCGCGCAAAATGGGAAAGCGCTGAAGGTGATGAGATTAAAGCGCTAAAAGATCGACAGGTATACGAGTTGGTTGATCTACCCAAGGGGAGACGAGCGATTAAAAATCGCTGGGTCTATACGCCTAAGTCGGACGGACGATACCGTGCTCGACTGGTGGCAAAAGGTTTCTCCCAGATAGAGGGAATAGACTTCGACGAGCTATTCTCTCCTGTGGTCCGGTACGAAAGTACGCGCCTTCTCCTCGGCCTTGCGGCTTTAGAGGATTGGGAAATAGAAGGCGTTGATGTAAAAACCGCCTACTTATACGGACATCTAGATGAAGAGATCTATATGGAACAGCCAGAAGGACACATCATTCCTGGCCAAGAGAAGAAAGTGTGGAGACTACGCCGAGCGTTGTACGGCCTTAAGCAAGCCGGCTTATCCTGGTGGCGCGAAGTATCCGCGTCCATGACCAAACTGGGATTTAAGCGATGCAAATCCGACGCCGGTGTGTATATTTACCGCGACAGTAAGACTGGCAAACTTGTCATTGCTATAGTCTACGTCGACGATGTGCTATTTATGGGAAATGATCCTGCCCTTCTGAAAAAGAAGAAAGAGGAATTCAAGAAGCGATGGGATTGCAGGGACACATCAGGAAATGAGTTCCTTGGCATGTGCATCCGTCGTGATCGAAAGAACCGGAAGATCTATCTAGATCAGCGAGACTATTTACAAAAAGTCTTGGAGAAGTTCGAGATGTCAGCGTCTAAACCCGCGTCAACTCCACTCCCTGACGGCTACCAAGCCCTCGCCAATCCGGACCCGGTTAACCCGACGATCCGACTCCGCTTCCAACAGGTGATCGGCTCCCTCATGTATATCATGATCGGAACACGACCCGACATCAGTTACGCCGTGACGCAACTCTCGCGACACGCCCACAACCCTACTCAGGAGCACCTGAATCGAGCTTATCAAGTTCTTCGGTACCTGAATGCGACCCGGCTCTACCGGATCACGCTAGATGGAGGAAAGGGTGAAGGAATCATATCCTTCAGTGACTCTGATTGGGCAGCCGACCCAAACACCAGACGGTCATCTACCGGGTATTTTGTCTCGATCGCTTCTTCAGCGGTCACATGGACTACTCGCGCGCAGAAGACAGTCGCATTGTCCTCAACAGAGGCCGAGTACATGGCGCTTTCAGATGCAAGCCGCCAAGTAGTATGGATCAAGCAACTTATGGAGGAGCTTGGATTCATCCTACCTTCCCTTCCACTGTGCGGTGACAATATGGGGTCACTATTCCTCGCACAAAACGAATCTGTGGAAAAGCGGTCGAAACATATCGACATCCGCTACCATTACATCAGGGAGGTAGTTATGGATAGAAAGGTCGCCTTGGAGAAAATCCTCGGAACGCAGAATCCTGCAGACCTTCTTACCAAAAATCTCGGCGCGGTCAAATTCAAATATTTCCGCGACAACTTCTACGGGCTCGAATTTGTCGAGACCAAGCAGCGCTGAAGGAGCGCTATACAAATACCTAGACGCTCAGTCCACGCGACCATTCGCAAATGCGACTTCGAGCATAGGGGAGTATTGACAAAGCAGCATTAGCGCTAGTCATGCTCTCGTCACATGTCACATCACGTGACAGCATAAGCGCCGTCACGGGCGCTCGGACCGGATCATTTGCTCTTGCCATACGCTGACAATAGAAGCATTGATCACATGAGGCTGTGCGGAATGAATACCTGCACGCTTCCATTATGCTACTTATTATTAGAACAATAGAGTAGCTGACAGTTCTCCACTTGCGTACATTCTGCATCTGTCGATGAGCATGTCAGCGTAGTATGTAGTATGTAGATACCCTGGACCCTCTATGGTATATAAGGACCTTAGATTAGTCCAATTATAATAACTTTCTCTGCTCTTCAACTCGCTCTCACAAAGCTCAAACCACTCTAAGTTTCAAGCTAACCACCGTCTCAATTAGCAAGGCAAGTAGTTTCTCTATCGTACACTACCATGCGTACTCGTCGTATGCTTTGCTTTCAACAATAATATCAATTCATCATTTCAATCCCTTACACCGTTATATTAGTCTCCCTTATTCTACGAGTGTATGCACTATGGGGTGCTTCACGATGGATAGCACTCTTCCTCTTTTTCTTGACCCTTGTGAGCATTTGATTTATGCTACTAGATCTGACATTGACTGATCTCCGGTTCTATTACTTCGAGGTTATGACAGGTGGATTATTGGCGGATGCTCTCCAGATTCCAACGGAGTTCTTTCATGTCCAGGGTGCTCAGGACAGCCCACTGTTCAACCCCATTTGTATCTTCCCCGATACTGGAGGCACCACGTCTGTCGTGGCCCTGTCAGGTTTACTTATTGTATTATTTGTTGATTCAGGTATGAGCTTGGTTTTTGATGTGTCATACCCAAAGCTGACTTCATTTTGATAGTTGTTATGTGCATGGCAATATGGGCCATAAGGACTAAATATGTTTGTGATGAAACAAATTGGTTGTTGACAAAGATAAGGCGGGATACAATCGTTTATTTTTGTAGTAATTTTGGTGAGTTCCCCCTCAAAAAGAGCTTGTCTACACGTACTCATGTGACTCTAGTAATTGCGGCCGTTTCGGTCGCGGTTTATTTGAGTAACAAGAGTTCGGTAGTGATACTACTACGGTGGGTAACAGACTAGAAATTTGGCAGTTCAGCCTAAACTCAGCGTGCAAGCCAGCTTTGGAGGTGTACTGACAAGTGCACTAGCAAGCACAATGATTCTGGACCTCAAAGACTGCGCGAATAATACACTTTCCCCCAGTCAAGAGCTCATGTATCCATTGTCTGAGCTTTCTACCCTGCGCTTTCGAGTTGATGCTCGTGAATCTCGAGCTGACCAGTAGCCATATGAAAGCGGCAGTGGACAGGCTCTCGGGCTCACCATATCTCAACTCTTGAGTTCCAGTCAATATATTGTGTATTTAACAATAGTTATGACGTATACGCAGAGCAGACGAATAGATGGCCATTTTTGGTCTGCGTTCGACAATACAACGTTCAAGTGAGTCAATACAGTAACGCATGAGACGTAGGAAGGCGTACCTGTATTCGGTAACGCAACGTTGGAAGAACGCCAGTACCTGAGACAGAGTCTTTTAACTAAACGACGACGCGAGATAGGCAATGATAGATATTGCGCCATCCTGTTATAGTACGGAAACGAGCTTATATACTTCTCTCTATATTTTATACATGACCTGATACACATAACCTCCCCTCCAACAGCATATCCTTGCTTGCCACCTGGTTTGTGGGATAAGACCACGTTTACTAGTATTAACGTGTTCCTTCCATCCATATTTCGCTCTAGAAATAACACAAGGGTATCATGTTGTCGTTGAGGTTTATCATTGGTCACGCATTAGTGTAGGAAACTAATATGTTATAATACGTAGCCTCTTGCAAAGAAGTGGGACCTTGGATGTTCTGGGGCGTTGCCTTGCAGCCTGCATAAGGGAAGAACATGCATAAGTCACCGTGCCCATCGCGGTGCTTATAATCGTCATTAGGCGGCGCCTTCATTGTCTTGTATTTCAGCAGGGAACCGTTTATATAGCTGACGTAGAGAACGAAACCGATGGTGATTAGCAGCGTATCCGGCCTAAAATACCCCAAACTCCACCTTCTGCTACTCTCTCCTTGGAACCCACTAGCACATATACACCTTGAATATTCATAGTGATTAGTTTTATTTGTCCAAACCTATTCAATTCCGGTTTCTTCGATTCTGCTCTCACCCCCCCTCCCCTATCTTGGCGGGCGCTTGTTGTAGGTCACAGACGGTGGTTAGGCAGTGTATTCAGCCTAAAATACCCCAAACTCCAGCTTTGTCTACCCTAGACCTATTTGAGCACGAAAAACAGGACAGATGATGATACCAGGCTCGCAAGCCTCAAATACCTCTTGCAAGAAGATAATGACCTTTCAGCATATGATATTACAAAGGATCAGGTTTCTATACCACAGGATTCAATGGATGATGAGATCGATGAATGGATGATCGATGATGTACCAGCATTCCGACTCTTCAATTAGCGATCAGCAACTGAGGGATATGTGGCTCGGCCGCCTTGGTTCGAACACTTGTCCTCCCTATATATCCAAATAAATCCTCCAAAGAGCGTATCACTCGTTAGGATAACACTAATGAGCCTAAAGTGTCACCTCGCCGAGAGCCCCCTGCCACGTCGGGGTTTAAAATAACTTTTTGATAGACGGGAAAACCGTCCGAGCGGTGATTAATGATCCTTACACGATAACTTGACTAGATATAACTGCGGCGTGGTGTATAGCCGACGGGGACTGCCAACACGGCCGAACGCTACCTAAAACCCCCTAAGTGGGACTTGATACGTATATCACTTCCGGTGGTTGGAAAACTGGGCGGTCTCTTATAAGATGCGTATCGGTTTGAATGCTTCGCTAGAACCATGGCGATCCCACCTACCTTGAAGTCTCTGGATGACCTGTGGAGAACGCATTATATTGTGAATGTGCGTATTTTGTGCTCTTTACACAGACCTGTGAATGCTCAAGATCGTGGTGTTTAGTATGCTTCTTGTGATTATGTTTCGTTCGGGAGTGAGCTTCTATCTGATCTTTCGTTTGCAGTTGGACTATTATCGGTCCTTATTTACGAGTGGCTTCGTACCCTGCCACAAGAAGTCCGTTTTGTTACATAATCTGATCGTTTGCTATACTCACTTGGCTTCGTTTTGGCAGATTCGGATTGTATGGAAAGGCAAATGGGTTGGTGTTAATGTTATATATATGGTGTGCCGATATATACCTTTTGCTATTATCATCCTGGGATTATCACGTGTGTATATCCACTGCTCTCTATGCCCAGTCGAAAGCTCAACCCATTTGTGCATACATACAGCGGTATTCAGTGTACGATTATGAAGAGCTAGCTTATTACCAGCGTTGATCCCAGCTTGCTTAACAGTCGTCTCATTATTGCACCGATAAAGAAGTTCACGCTTCAGTGTGTGAGTGGCCATACCGTCGCCCACAGGATCAAAAGACTAATGACGGACCATATTTCTCCCCTTTTACAATAGGGCTCTCACTCTTTGGCTTGATCATCTCCGAGTGTGAGTGTATCACCGAAGAGGGGGTTCATCATCTCACACAAGTCAGTATCATTCATCCTCCGAGTGTACGCACTCTGGGGCGCTTCACGACTAGTCGCAAGCTTCCTTTTCTTCCTGGCCGTGGTGGGTTAGGCCATTTATTCCTCTCAATTGCAACGTTATATATATATATGAATTGACACGCACCATTTCTTTCCCTCCCTTGTATCGGCTCTCCGAAAAAGGGTCTGACATCTAGTCTCATAGCGACCGCTCTCAAATCAATAGCGGTACCCGTATACGTCGAAAGTGGCGAAGCCTCCTCTTTCATTTGTGCCAGTATCAACCGTGAGGGGAGTACCATTCTGTTGGTAGCCCTAGCGGGTCCGTTTATTATCTTGTTCATTGATACCGGTGAGTCCGTATCCATGGGGGAGGTTGGTTGAAGAGCTGATTTTGATTTTCGTCCCTTGCAGTTGTCATGGGCCTCGCGGTATGGGTTATGAGAAAACGTTATCGTGCCCATGGACTCGAACATTCAAACCCGCTGTTGACCAAAATCCGACGTGACACAATCACTTATTTCTGCAATAATCTCTGTGAGTGTGTCCTTTTATTCACAATGTTGATGTAAAGATATAGACTCACGGGGGACTGTAGTAGCCGCAATTATCTCGTTCGTATTTTGTCTGGTCGACGCAAGTCAAGCAGTCTTATCGCTTCGGTGGGTACAAAGATAGGCATGAATTTAATCCTTGTTGATTCTCAGATTGTGACAATAATAGCATTGGAAGCATCTTGACGAGTATTTTGGCGAGCGCGATGATTCTTGATCTTAAAGATTATGGGAACCAGACGTCTTCTTTGAGTCAGGATCTCGCGGTTGCTTATCCGATGTCGGAGCTTTCGACATTGCGCTTCGTTTCTCGTGCGTCTCGAATAGATGAGTAGTGATGTAGTATAAATCTGGCAGGCGCGCGTCTCGGTGCCAACAAGTATCATATCCATTGGCTATTTAATAATAATAATGTATTTTTTCACTAGAAGCTCCAAGAAAAATCATGTTGCATAAAACTACGCGCTCAGAAAAAAATGCAATGCAATGTACAGAAACGAGCTGGACCTATAAAGTCTACTAAACACATATAATTACACCCCTCCTTCCTTTCTTCGCCCTCATCCACATTTTATCCTACACCCACCCAAACCACTCAAACCAAGAGAAAAAGAAAAAGAACCTTCCACTACTTTGGCGAAATAACAGCAACGACCACCGAGATATCATCATTCTTCCCTCCCCCAGAAAACCTCTTACCAGCCTCTCGTGCACGCCTCGCAAACGGTACTTCATCCCCTAACACTCCCCTTTGCTGTTGCTGTTGCTGTTGTTGCTCCTCATCCAACGGTGATAGAACCGAAGCAATCGATCGTAACGGCCGGCGCTCGCTCACCCTCCGCGCACGCGAGCAGAGCGCCTCAGAAAGCATACCCGCCAACGTTTTCCTCTTCAGATTCGTAGCCGACGATGAAGAATCTGAACAACTCTCTGTGGAAGAGTATCCCGAATCGTCATTTTCGCTGGTGAATAGCCTTGCATTCCCAGTTTGATCTTTCGTCTCCATGGACGAGGCCGCGGCCGCGGGAGTTGTTTCCTTCTCGGAAGCCAAGAAACTCTTCTTGAACCGCAGCACTTCGTCTAAAACATCCTCGTCCCACAGGTTATCGCTCAGCCCATCGCTCGCGAGGATGAGGATATCATCCGCTTTCACGGGTAGTGTTATAACCTGCGCAGAATTGCGCGGGGTAACGGTTTGTGATGTCGACGGTCCCAGTTGGACAGGAGTATTGAACTACACATACAAGTGTCAGTTTGAATGGTTATTGAATGTCGTGCGAGCACTTACATCCCACCACATTTCCTCCGATCGCCAAACGATATCTTCCCCGCGTACAAGCATACCCATGCAATCACCCACATGCGCAATCTTGATCACAGCATCGTAACCCGCCGAACCACATTCCTCCAGCTCGCATTCAACAGGTGTGGGGTTATTGTTATTGCTGTTGTTAGGTAGTGTGTCTGTAGTGGCAGTGGCAGTGGCTGTGGTTGCCGTGAATGGAGTTTCGGTGGCTTTGGACTTTGAATTCCCTGGCGCAGATGAAGCGGGCGTAGAGGAAGTTTGTGTGGATGCCGGATTGGTGGTGGGAGATGAGGTTAGAGTGTGTGTAGGGCGTGGCGGATGATCTAATACTGCGAGGAGTGCGGTGGATGAACCTTCGAGGAGGGGTTTTGTAGATCCTCTTTCTGGAACAGAGGGTTCTGTCGTTAATGGCGGAGATGGTGTTACTGCTGCTGCTGTAGGCAAGGGAGTGTGCGTCCGGGGTGGAGGAACAACATGTGCTTTGAGTGTATTGTCGTATGCTCGTTCGAGGATTTGTAAAACGTCAATACCCTCACTGAGTTCGTCTAATGAATCTTCGAGATCAGCCTCGAGGTCTTCTTGCTCCCATTCTGAGAGATATGATGGTTCTGATGCTGCGGGTTCGGGCGGAGGCGGAGGAGTAGAAGCAGCAAACATATCGTGGAGGGCCCACGAGGTGGGTAGGGAGGATGACATTGATATGGAGGAAGAGTCGGACCATTTCCAGGCTGGGGATGATTGCGTCAAGGGTGCTGGACCGCGTGGTTTGAGATGGTGAGTGAAGGAAAAATGAGAGCAAGAAGGAGCAACGGGATGAGATGATCCGGAGTAGGATGCTGTGGATGGTATTGGGATGGGTATGGGTGTCATTGGGGTTGCGTCGGAACTTGGGGACGGTGGTATTGTTGAGGATTCGACCTCGGCGGAACAGTAATGCATGAGTCTACGAGCGAAAAGAGCAGAGGGGGTGGACGATGGCCTGGAATGAGATTTTGACCAGCCACCGACACCATCTGCGACGCCCATGGCATTATCCCTGACGAAATACGCATCCTCGCCTACCTGGACGGAAAGGCTTAGGTCGTCGAGGGAATGGTGCTGGTGTGCATGTGTGTGGTGCCTTCTCGAAGAAGCGGGGACAGGTCTACAGCGTTTTGGAATGCCATATGCTCCGACGTCGAGCTGGTACTTGAGACGCTGACGTTTTGGGCGGGGGTGTGAGTGGGTATCCTGGGTGTGTTGCTGTGGAGATGAGGGGTGTGGGGAGGATGAATGGGCAAGAGAAGAGTAGGGGAAGAGGGCGTACTGGCCCTGTGGATTTGAATTTGTAAGGGTGTGTGTGGATGATGACTGGGGCTGAGTGAGTGCGAGAGAAAAGGGTGGGTGAGAGTGGGACTGGTGCTGTGAGTTTTGTGTACCCTCGACTTCTGCAGGCTTTGCCTCGATGGACAGACGACTGGACGATAGGACTGGACGGGAAGGCGGTGGAGCAGAAGAGTCAAAGAGTGCGAGTGCAGAGTTTGAGTAGAGCCTTGGAGATGAGACGCTGTTCGAGCGAACCCTTGGCAAAAACTTTTGGATGGTCTTCATCGTCGCTCATTACAACAAGCTCTAATAATCACTTGGCCCGGTTCACCCCGCTAATACATCACATGACTTATCGCATATCACACACATCACATTCTATTATAAGCTACTCCATTCCAACCAACCACTGGATATATATCTGGTAGGGCTATACGTACGTATGCGACGTTCCAGAATCATCCTTAGAGTGCAAGAAACACGGGTAATCTGAAACCACAATGCACTCAATGGCACCCCCCCTTGCATCCAAGAAATCGCTCAGTGGCCCTACCGCCGCCGCCACAGATCATGACTACATTAATTGAATGTTCCTCTCTCCCCTAACCTTCTAATTGATCTTCGCTTCACGACATTACCGGCCATACTCTGCCCTCGTGAGTGTTCGCCCTGCCTACCGTCAACACATGTCGTGCTGCGCATCATCAACTTTATGGCAAGTGTTGCGTTAATACTCGTCGTAACGGGTTAGGTGGGCCGTGGCTGAACGTATAAATGACTGAGGAGACTCCCCAGAACTCCTCAGCTCAACTCGACTTACTACCATGGTCGGTCCTCTCTCTAATCCTCGCAGTCTAATAATCTTGTTGACATTCGTCTTCTAGTACTCCACCACTGAAACCCCCAAGAACTACCACGGCTGCGGATGCTCTGAAGGCCACCCGTGAGTAGTCCATGACGCTCTCTGGCGTTGACCTCCTTGCTCAATTTTGGCTAGTTGCACCTGCCAATGCGATGCCGGAAAATGCGGCTGCGAGAACTGCCCTCACAGGAAATGATCCAGTCATTATGTAAACCACCTCGCGTTTGTGAATATCCTTGTATGAAATACATTGTTGTCCTCAACCTGTGGAATGAATAATCACTATCATCGTTTCATTGTCGAAAATCCGTCGCAGAATTTGGCCACTAGGTGTCTACTGTCGAGTGATACAACCTGCAATACTTCCTCGATCATCGTTGCTAAGCTATGGAGAAGAAAACTGCTACGCTCACAAAGAATACTACAGACATATGTTCCAGCTTTTGTTGAAAGCCCGAAGGCTCATAAATGCAAAGGCATAGTCCGGATCTTAAATACTCATATTCACCCCCGAATGAGTGTCCTTGTCCACATACTATGTATGTCAAGGTATACACATATCAAAGTAAAAGGAATTTTTCAGGTCAACAAGGGAGGTGAGGCTCCCGACATTATGTGTGTATAATCTCGAGGCTCTAATTAGCTTCGCGCTTCGACAGCTTATTCTATTATGAGCAACTCGTTGCTCTTCTGTAAATAAATTTAATAACCATGTATATATAAATAGACGGACACATACAAATGACTCGAACTCTCACTCCTATTCTCGTCATCTTATTTCGTACCCATATACGCATACGCCTCACTCTTATCCCAGATAGACCCTTGAGGCTACTTTATTACTGTGTAATTTCGTAAAGACTTTTTGAGCTTTCACCATAAGACACTTGATAAGAATTAGATCATTGCACGACGTCTCTCTCTCCTCTTTTCGATTGGCAGCCAACCACAATACCCGTTTCCCTGCTGTATATATGTCACACATCATCGGCTTATCTTAAACCAACTAGCTTCCATTCACCCATAATACCCATTACCCTTTTCACATGCCCGTCAAAGCACCACACATCTCTGTTATACTGACATGACAGATAGATATATCTGATACATAACGACTGGCTTCTCCAGTTCGCATATAGATGCGTGCTACTCGTCAGCGCTAAGCATGGTGATTGGGGATCATGCCGTCCATAATTCACGAACATAGCTTTCATTCGGACGTGTTTCTCCCCCCATACCTTGTCTCCAGATGACGACCCCTGGTACAAACAACTATACGAGGAAGCGGGACGAAGGGCCAGTTTGGAATTGGGGAGATTTTATGGATTATGGAAAGGGTAGGGGTGGTGAACCGAGTCGGAACGGTACCGGATTGAGGAGCAGTGCGGAACCAACGGGGATGATCGGTATGATCCTATAACTCGTGCTTTATGACTTGTTTCTTACTGGGATTTTCCGACCGTTTCACGGAATGGCAAGGTAGCACTTGTGGTCCTCCAACGCATATACAGTCATCACATCTCTCAATGGTTTGTGGAATATATTTATTGGATATGGATTTCTTCGCTTACGCCTCGCTAGGTACTTAGTCTTGATCCTTGGGAAGAGTTGGCTGATGTGGCGAGTTTTTCCATCGATACGAATAACTCACCCAATCCCGCTGGAGCGGAAAGCCACCCTTCGAGGGACGAAGATATCGTTACAATCGATATAGTCTTTTAACTCGCGCCCTACCTTGTGTTTCTTATACTCGTTCTAGGATATTTGACGGCAGCTGCCTCTGAGGACTGGCCACTAGTACGAGGGGTATGTGATCGTGCGTCGGCAAGTGAAAGCAACGCCAAAGAGGCATTAAATGTGCTCATAGAGCACTTGATGTTTGTCAACATCATCCTCCTCACATAAATTTACTTAAACTATGTTAGGTATGGTGACGCTATTGAGCAACTATCGGCGGTCGGAGTGCGTCTGATTTTGTGAAATGAATCGTCACTAAACTTGGCACCGACGATAGCTCTGGGCTATCATGCTTAGAAATTGTGCAGACAACTTTATATCACAGATGATGGGACGCACATATCTTGAAACGATTGAAGAGCTTTTGGTTGATCCCGAAACTTTGCCTGTAGTCAAAGAACGACTTTTGGATGTAATTGCTGCCGCCGTCTATGCTCATGGGTCGAGTATGTGCTCAATCATCAACGCGATTGTCGAATATCTAACACGAATTTGCCAGGTGAACGTAATTGGGACGGCTTCGGACGGCTGTGGAGGCGTTTCAAATCAATAGACAAACCTGATGAGGTTGGTCCTTTGGCTCGAATTTATTTCTCTGCTCACGACTGAGCAGGGCGTACCGTTTTCTGTGGATGATGACGCCTGTGTGCTGGGACCAGTTCTGTCTCCTCTGACATTACGGTATGATATCCCTGACCACTCACTTGATACACGTATGCACGGGGACCATGTTGCGGCTGCAACTACACCGATTGCATATCATTCCAAAGACACCTTGCCAGCTTTGGCCTTCAAACTTGCCGGGACTGTGAAGTCTCAGACAACATTTTGCACGACCCTTTCTAGGAATGAGGCACAGCTCATGGTCAACTATTTGAGTAGGGTGCGTCTTTATCCATATGACATTCACGTCAAGGTAACATAAAAACAGCTCCTTCATCAAATGGACGTTTTGACAAAAGAAGGGACGCGTATCCTCGACTTGGTTTGCAAACTTGCAAAATCCGCCGGAGTCTACCCTGAATGCTACACACTCCGAGGGGTTAAAAAAGAGAAGGATCCCTTTCAAGGAGGTGGTTTTGCTGACGTCTATAGAGGAACGCACAAAGGAAGGACCATTTGCCTGAAGGTTTTTCGGATATATCAGCAAGGTCACCGTAGCCATATCCTCAAGGTGAGCTTCCCCTTTCCCTATCCGCTCACGAGCGATTTTGTGACACCACCTCGGTAGAGCTGCGTAGAGGAAATGCTTATGTGGGCACACTTTTCGCACAGCAATATATTGCCCTTTTATGGCGTGTTCTGCCTCGATGAAGCCGCTCAAAGGCTTTGTCTCGTCTCTCCGTGGATGAGGAATGGGAACCTTGGGGAATACCTCGAACGCCATCCTGGTGCCCCTCGGGTTCTTTTGGTGAGCAGATCATTTGAAGATACCTTGCCATGGCCGACTACGCCCAGGTTCGGGATATAATCGACGGCTTATTATATCTCCATCAAATGAGCATCGCGCATGGAGACCTCAAGACGGTGAGTCTAGTTAATTTTCACCAAAGACTACGCCTGTTTATGAGATTCATAGCAAAATGTATTGATTTCTGACAATGGACGGGCGCTACTTACGGATTTTGGATTATCAACTCTTGCAATGACGACTGGAACGAATGCCACCTCCACCGTAGCCACAGGTCGTACAACGGCTTTTACCGCGCCCGAGTTGATGGACGATATAGACGGCGACAGACCACCGACGAAAAAGTCTGATGTCTGGTCATTCGGTTGTCTCTGTCTGGAGGTGTGGCGAGTCTCATTTGTTTATTCTTTCTGTTTTCGGTGTTTGACATTATCGGGGCAGGTTTTCACAGGCAAGACTCCGTTCTATCGATGCAAGAGAGATGTGCATATTCTCAAGGCACTCCAGATGGGAGAGAAGCCAGATCAATCACGAGAGGGGGATGATGTGTGCGGCGCTCTTGAGGGGTGGATCCAGAATGTGATGGGGGATTGTTGGAAAGCGGATCCTGGGCAGAGGCCTACGTTCACACAGATTCGGCAGGTTTTGACACTGAATGTGGATCGACCTGATGAACGTCCGATGGCGCCAGTTAGGGATATGGATAGATTGAGCTTCTGGGAGGATATGAGAGCTCAGTCTGGGGTCGATATAGACTATCGACGTGTGGAACAGCTGATTCGTGATGTGAGTATGGAAAATCTGCTCTGGCTTGATGCAGTCGAGGGGGCTGATGGGTTCGTAGTTTTATAGCAGGCAAACCTAATCGTGAACGTGTTGTCCATTTTGTATAATTATTACTTTCCTCGTTTAATTGTACTGGCATGCCACAAGTGACTAGGTCTGTAGTTGTACTTTTGAAAAAATGATCTGCTGTCAGAGGATAAGAGTGAAAAGCAACTACTAGCTGGAGTGCGGTCTATGGGTCACCACGCTCTGTATAAGGCTCGATAACGCGTGCACAACACGTACATGGCTGGACTGGCACCTCCACACGGGCATTGGCAGAGCGATCTTCATAACCAGAATTCCTCAAAGAAGTATGGTATTCAATGATAGCATAGTAGTGGTGAAAAAAAAAAACAAACTCTGATGGCCATCATTGCAGATCGTAAGTATGCATGCCCCCAGCTGGTTGGGCTGGCGTTTATGTATATTTGTGCGCGCTTGAACGCGTGACTACGCCCCGCCTCTAACACATTTGCCCAGGCCATTCATTATGCATTATGCATTATCCCGTGATGGTGCAGCAAAACCAACTTAGTTTTAACGACGCTCCCCTCCCCTCCCTGATAGCCTGGCAGAACTATCTGGGTACTTAGGAAGCTCTGGGGTGGAGCGTGGGGAGTCTGAGCGGCGATGATTGTGGGCACAGCCTCCCAATTCATTCAAGTTCCTGGTAGTGGTTAGAACTATTGTTCCCTCAACCTTCCCCTTCAACAGTATCTCTCTCTATCATCATGAAGAAATTCTTTGGACTCGATAAACAAAGAGCCAAATCTGACAAGGACAGAATAACCCCCTATGGTGAGCTCGTATCTTCGCTAATTTCAATTCTCGTTTTCGGGCCAACTGATGTGTTTTCCGTCTTGCTTCTGTTTTATTTCCGGCTTGAAGTCGTATCTGCGCCTCTTGATGGCCCCTATACACCCCGTTCTCCCTCACCCTATACGTCCCCATACCAAGCGCCACGAACTCGCGACCCTCGAGAGGATCCTACGCCGAGAACCCCCCTTGGTTTACTCAGGGCTCTGGAGCCACCCGATATCGGGAATGACCCCTATGTCAGTCGTCGTGACGGAGGGGAGGAACGCGGGGGAGAAGACGGGGGAAGTGCAGAGCTCATGAGGATGATCGGTATGAACTTGCAAGTGCACGTCACATGCTTTGTTTCTTACTTGATTCCAGGTTATCTGACCGCCACCGCTTCTGAGGACTGGTCTTTGATATTGGAAGTATGTGATCGGGCATCCGCCAATGAGGCAAACGCAAAGGAAGCGGTAAAGGCGCTCAGAAGAGAGCTCAAGTTCGTCAATCCCGTTCCCGTAATATAAGGTACTCAAGGATATATCAGGTACGGCGAACCAGCTGCACAGTTACCGGCGACAAGAGTATGTTTCCTTTGAAATGACATAAATTATCTGACCTGATTTCCAGGGTAGCTTTGGGCTATCATGCTTAGGAACTCCTCGAGTACCTTCATTTCACAGTCGACAGACCGCAAGTTCTTGAGTACAATTGAGGACGTCTTGAGTAACCCCAAATCATCACCTGTAGTACGAGGCCGACTTTTGGATGTGGTTGCTGCTGCTGCGTACGCCAGTGGAAGTGAGTCCTTCGCCGTTAATATCGCTGTCAGGGTCCTGATTTAACCATTCCAGACTCAAGTGATGGGAAAAGTTTCGTGGCGTTGTGGAAGCGCGTGAAGCCTACTGACAAACCTGATGAGGTATGTTTCCGTCATGTTTTATATTCTGTTGCTTACATCTCAGTAGGGGGTACCGTTTGACACGGAGGATGCCATGTTCAATCTCCCTTCTCAGACATTACGAAACGGCACCCCTGGCGTGTCACTTCTTGCAAACCCTTCCTCGCATAATACTTCACTCACAGTGCCTCGACCGACGACAGTCAGTAGACCCTCCTTGTTAAAATGAAACCTCTCAATAACGAGTTACGCCTCGCCAGGAAGTATCAAGTGCAAATTCGAGGAACGAGTCTGGTAGCACGAATGGGAACACCCACTTGCAAACAGGAAATCCCAGTTATAACAGGGGGAATGACCACAGGCAAGAGGACAAAGAGGCTGCGGAACTTGTTAAAACAATTGGTAGGGCCTTGCTAGAGTTGATGCGTTATTTTCTTCATTCCTCATCATTCCCAAGGGTATCTGACTGCAACCGCACTTGAGGACTGGTCGTTAGTGTTAAAGACATGTGACCAGGTGTCTGCAAGTAGAAGTAATGCCAGGGAGGCGGTGAATGTCCTCAGGCGGGAGTTCAAGTTTGTCAACCTTAGCCACCTCACATAAAGTTGCTCAACCGATGCAGGTATGGTGAAGCTACTGGGCAACTATCCGCAGCCAGAGTACGTCCAATTATGTAAACTGAATCGCCACTCGACTTGACATCAATCAAAAATCATAGCTTTGGGCTGCTATGTATATGAACTGTTCGGGTATCTTCAGCTCCCAGATGATAGACCCTGAGTTTCTTGAGACAGTTGAAGAACTCCTAATTAACCCCGAAACATCACCTGCGGTACGGGAGCAAATGTTGAATGTGGTTGCTATGGCCGCCTCAGCCAGTGGATCTGGTACGTTTGTGGTCAGTTGTCGGAGCGTTGGCTCAACCGTCCCAGCCATGAATAATCAGGGCAGTTTCAAGGCCGTGTGGAGGCGCGTTAAACCTGGCGCTAACCTCCCTGATGGAGTTGAGATTCCTTTACTCGCGCCTCAACAGTTTGCCGTGAATCACAAGATACCAGACCCACCACCGGTTACTCGACCTCAGGCACCACAATATCGTGCCGTATCAGGCACTGCACCAGCTGTACTGAAACCATACCCTCCGAAAGACACTTTACAGGCCATGACTTCTCGACTTGCTAATAACGCATCATCTCGAGCAGCATTCAGCAAGGCGTTTTCTGGTGACGAAGCGCAGCTGATGGTCAACTACTTCAGTATGGTGCGCTCCTAGCATGCATCCTTATTCGCGTTGTGCTGAAGTGATAACATGGATCACGCCAGCTTCTCCATAAAATGAATGTTTTGTCAAAAGAGGGGACGCGCATCCTCGACTTACTTTGTAAACTCGCGAAATCTGCCGAAGTCTATCCCCAGTGCTACACGCTCAAGGGCGTGGAGAAAGAGAAGGATCCCTTTCAGGGAGGTGGCTTCGCTGATGTTTTTAGAGGAAAGCACAGGGGTCGAACTATATGCCTCAAGGTTTTTCGAGTGTACGAGCAAGGCAACCGTGCCCGTGTCTTGAGAGTGAGTATCTTTCTATCGCTTCTACCGAATTACTAGCGACGAGTCTAATATGATCATCTCAGGGTTGTGTAGGAGAAATGTTGATGTGGGCACATCTCTCGCACGTCAACATACTTCCCTTCTATGGCATATTCTGTCTAGATGAGGCTGCCTCAAGACTCTGTCTTGTTTCCCCGTGGATGAAGAGCGGTAACCTTGGGGAATATCTCAGACACCATCCCAACGCCTCCCGGATTCCTCTTGTAGGTGCACACCCGAATTCCTTCAAACATCTTCTCATAGCGTCGCACCATCCTTGATAATGCATAGGTGGAAGATATTATAGACGGTCTATTGTACCTCCATGAAATGAGCATCGCACATGGAGATTTGAAGACGGTGGGTCCGCTTTCCTAGTCGGAGGTCCATGTAGATCTATATTGCACCGACAGCAAAATGTACTCATTTCCGATGATGGACGAGCGTTGCTCACAGACTTTGGGTTATCGACACTCGCAATGACGACTGCTATGGGCCCCACTTCCACTGTAGCTACAGGTCGCACAACGGCCTTCACAGCACCTGAACTCATAGACGACGATAGACTACCTACGAAAGAGTCTGATGTGTGGTCATTTGGTTGTCTCTGTCTCGAGGTACGCCAACTGCTTTTCATTCCTGATTTGTGTGGTATATAACAGTAGAGAAGGTTTTTACGGGAACCACCCCTTTCTATCGGTGTAGAAGAGACATACACGTCATGAGGGCTCTCCAGAAAGGAGAGAAGCCAAACCAGCCACGAGCGGGAGACGACGTTTGTAGCGCTCTTGATAGGTGGACTAGGGACCTGATGGAGGATTGTTGGAACACCAATCCTGGGGAGAGACCTGGGTTCAAGCAGATCCAGTCCATCCTGAAGGCCAACTCGAATCAGCCCGATGAGCGTCCGAAAGCGCCGGTCAAAGATATGGATCGATTAGCTTTCTTGGAGGATATGAGAATTCAGTCGGGGGTCGAGGTCGATGACCAACGTGTAGAGCAGTTGATTCGTGACGTGAGTACTAGTTCTTGGCTACATGTGTAGTTTGATAGGCGGCTTACGTATTTGTAGTTTTTTTATGGCAGACAGACTTGATCATGGTGCCATCTTTGCCAGATACCGCTCACGTAGAATACGAGGTGGACTTCTGATTGCCAACAACACACCAGGGAGATCCGATCATTTTGATGTTGCATTGACTGAGGTGTTCCATACTTGCTACCCCCAGTTTTGTGCATATAGCGATATGGACTTGCGTATATGAAAGCATCTGAATAATTGTGTGGAGGCCACAATTTGCAAATTTGAAGCACCAGTCAGCAGGGGCTTTATTATCGAATCAATGATGAGAATAGCACGGCCTTAAACAGCGCACGTAGTAATATCTAAAGAAGTCTGATGGTCGCGCCACAGCCTTCCCAATTGATATCTCGTCATGTTCCCTCTCTGCACCTCCTTCCTCCCCCGCCTATAATACCTGTGATTATGAAGAGGCTCTTTGAACGTAGAAGGCAGGGAGCCCCCAAGTCTGATAGCAAGAGCTTTTGGTGGCCAGATGAATGGAATGTAACACTCACACAAGCAATTGGTATGGTCCCACGTGGCTGTGTGCCCCTCTTTGTTTCTCACTGTATTTCAGGACATCTAACTGCTACTGGTTGTGAGGATTGGGTCCTGGTTTTAGACGTATGCAAACAGGTATCCGCTAGTGAGAACAAGGCCAAGGAAGCGGTAAAGGCGCTGAGGAGAGAACTCCAGTTCGTTGACAAGGTTCGCCTGATATGAAGTACTCAATAACATACTAGATGTGGCGAAATACCTGTTCAGCTATCGGCAACAAAGGTATGTTGCGTTTCGAGTAGTGTCTGTGACCTGGTTTGACGTCTGTAGTAGCTTTGGGCAGCCATGCTCAGGAATTCCTCGGATGCTTTCGTTTCCCAGTCGAAAGATCGTAAATTCATGCAAACAATTGAGGAAATCGTACGCGACCCTAAAATGCCACCCTTTCTCCGAGAACAACTTCTGGTTCTGGTTTCTGATGTCACCCGTGGCAGATTGGGTATGTTTCTATGCGTGATCATAGTTAGCATGGATTTGATTCAAGCATCATAGACCCAGGGAATCAGGATGGTTTCAGGATGTCGTGGGGGCGTCTTGAACCCATTGACCAACCTGATCAAGTCGGTCTCTGACTTTATTATATTTCATCGCTCACACCCTAGTAGGTGACATTGTCCACTGTTGATGACATCATGGAATCCAGCCGACCAGAAGAGGATGTGACTGCAAAGCTCGTCAGAATAATTGGTACGGTATTAGTCGAGGCTTCCTTGTCTTTGTTTTCTCATTGAGCCTTAGGATATCTAAATGCAAACGCACTTGATGACTGGACATTAATATTGGAAACATGTAACCAGGTGTCTGCCAGTGCACAGAGCGCCAGGGAAGCAGTAAATGTCCTCAAGCTGGAATTCAAGTTTGTCAAGTTTACCCACCCCATATAAAGTTGCTCAAGTGATATAGGTATGGCGGCATTACTGGGCAATTAACAGCAGCCAGAGTGAGTCTCATTTTGTGGAGTGAATTATCACTTGACTCGACATCAATGACAGCTTTGGGCTATTATGTTTCGGAATTGCTCAGATACCTTCAGTTCCCAGATGGTGGACCACGAATTCATGGAGTCAATTGAAAAACTTTTGATTGATCCTACAACATCATCTGAGGTACGGGAGCAACTATTGGAAGTTATTTACGCTGCCTGTGTTGGCGAACCAAGTACGTTTTTGGTCGTCAATCTGGATATCAAGGCATTGGCTCAACCACCCCCTAGGCATGGATAACAACGATAGTTTCAAGCGACTATGGATGCGCGTTAAACCTAGCAGTACTAAAGCAGCCACTCAACCCCAAACGTTACAAGATGTCGTCTTGGATATTTCTAGTGCATATTCGTTTCCTGAGCCAACATATAATCCATATGAATCGGCACCAGCAGACTTGCCCACCGTTGATACACAGCACGGCCGCCATGTTGCCATGGCGGATCAGGAACATTTGTACAATCAATCGAATATCTCAGGGCGGCACACCATTGACAAGGATGATAAAAATATTTCAGATTCTGCGAGGCTCTCTGTCGGAAGCCGCACAATCTCTGATTATTCTACAAATCTGGTGAGTCACGCCAAACACCCTCTCCAGAGGCACACTAACTACCTACACCACAGCGAGCTCGCGTTGCATATTCTTCGACGACCTGTCTTCCTAGTCCTAGAACTGCGTCATCACTTACAGTATACCCGGACATGGCTGTCCCGGCTGTCCCAGA
>QFDT01000838.1:0-17103 GCA_003315915.1 Macrolepiota dolichaula | reverse complement strand
TACTTTGGTATCGTCACTTCGCCAGTTCACCTATTAGCAGGCTGGTTAAGGATCTCGGTCCTTAATTAACTAGGCGCCTCCTAACTTAGGTCTAGGAGCCCGCTGAACCATAACAACCTATACTTCAAGAGGATGAAGTGTATGTTTGACGCAACGGAAATACCAATCCTAGGTGCCATCGTGGGAGATGGCAAAGTAAAGATGGAGGGGGAGAAAATAGAAGCAGTATGAAACTGGCCAACCCCAACAAACGTCAAAGGAGTGGAGTTGTTCCTAGGATTCACAAACTTTTACCGAAGATTCATTAAGGGATTCAGCGCAATTGCAGCACCACTACACAAGGTCATGTTGACAAAGCAGCATTAGCGCTAGTCATGCTCTCGTCACATGTCACATCACGTGACAGCTTAAGCGCCGTCACGGGCGCTCGGACCGGATCATTGCTCTTGCCATACGTTGACAATCGAAGCATTGATCACACGAGGCTGTGCGGAATGATACCAGCACGCTTCCATTATGCTATCTATTATTAGTTCAATAGAATAGCTGACAGTTCTCCGATTGCATTCATCTGCATCCGTCGATGTGCTTGTCAGCATAGTATGCATAGTGTAGTTACCCTACACCCTCTATGGTATATAAGGACTCTTAGATAGCCCAATTATGATAACTTTCTCTGCTCTCTCAATCGCTCTCACCAAGCTCAAACAACACTAAGTTTCAAGCTCACCACCGTCTCATATAGTAAGGCAAGTAGTTTCCCCATCGTACACTACCATGCGTGCTCGTCGTACGCTTTGCTTTCAACAGGTCAAGGGCAACGCAGGATGGATGTGGGAGAAAGAACAACAACAAGCATTTGAAGAACTCAAGAAAAGGATAATGGAGGAACCAGTGTTGGCTCTACCACAGGACGAAGGACAGTTCAGGATGGAGGTAGACACATCGGGATACGCAGTAGGAGGAGTGCTCTCTCAACTCCAACACAACAAGTGGCACCCAGTAGCGTTCATGTCAAGAACCATGAACCCGGCAGAAAGGAACTATGAAATCTATGACAAGGAACTACTCACCATTATGGAAGGCCTCAAGAGGTGGAGGCAATATCTACTGGAAGCCAAGGAACCATTTGAAATCTGGACAGATCACAAAAACCTGAAGTACTACAAGGAACCCCAGAAACTCAATGGACGACAAGCCTGATGGTACCTCAGATTACAAGACTACGACTTCACGCTCAGGCACATCCCAGGAAAGACAAACACCAAAGCGAATATCCTATCCAGGAGATTACAAGGAGATGAAGAACCCAAACCAAAGGTCACAGTGCTAAAGGAGAACATATTCATCAGAAAAGCCAGAAGCGAACACCTGACACCACCCATATGAATGCTCCGAACCGAGAACTACTGGATTACCCCAAAAGAAGAATGGCATGCAGAAATAAGAAAAGGCCGACTCAACGGACAAGTATACAAATGGGTAAAAGAAGAGCCACTGTGCACGACTACAATGGACAGAATAACATACCGAGATGATCACATATGCATACCCACAAATGCAAACCTTTGAGAAAAGATCCTCGCAGAACACCACAACCCACCCAACGTTGGACACCCTGGACAGAAGAGAATGTTGGACCTCCTCAAGAGATCGTACTACTGGACCACAATGAAGAGGGATGTACAGAAGTTTGTGGAAGGATGTGACAGCTGCCAAAGAAACAAGGTATTACGCCACAAGAAGACAACCCCACTACATCCCATACCCCCGGCAGAAGGACCATGGACCGAAATCACAGTCGACATGATCAGACCACTACCAATGTCCAAAGGGGCAGATGTGATTCTGGTAGTAGTCGACAGATTCTCCAAAATGATCCAACTTATCGCAACCACAACCGCCCTAAGCTCAAAGGGACTAGCAGAACTATACAGGGATCACATTTGGAAACTACACGGCATCCCAAACATAATCATCAGTGACAGAGGACCACAGTTCGCAGCAAAATTCATGGGAAACTTATGCAAGGCCCTAGGGATCAATAGAAGACTATCCATGGCGTATCACCCCCAGACGGACAGACAGACAGAGCGCATTAACCAGGAAGTCGAAACATTCCTCCGACACTATGTGAACTATTGACAGAGCGACTGGGCAGACTGGCTAGCAACAGCAGAATTCCAATACAACGACAAACAGCACAGCGCCACAGGACACTCTCCATTCTACATCAATTATGGAAGACACCCGTGGAAGGGAAACCTGTTGTGAATATGTCCTAGCAGCAACAGGGTCCTATAGAATAGGACTATGGGGAAGCACCCATAATGGTGCTATGCACAGTGGTGAGGTGATCTAACACTCACTGGATGTATAGGCAATAGAGTTGAGGGAGTAGAGATGTATAGCAATAGAGTGGTAGAAGATGTGTATTGAACTATAGAATAAAGGTGGAATACATAGGGTTTATATACCTATTCTAAAGAGTGTATTCATAGAAGTATCTACAGGATCATAGAGTGGAAGGGTTCTACATATAGCATAGGATCGTCCAGTGGATTGCTCTGGACAGGTGGGTCCATGGAGAATGGAGCAGATACATGAGTACTCCACCATGGATCAAATGTGGGTCTCAGATGATCTATCTCTAGATTCATCTGGTAGAACCTTATCTAGTGCAGATATAGACTACACAGATATAGCTCTTATGTGACGAGTGGAGATATCAACTCAACAAAACCTGTCCGCAGACTCCGAAACACCAGTGGTAGAAGAATTCATCCAAGACCTAAAAGCAATCAGGAAGGAAGTAGCGGAGCATCTGACAACAAAAGGAGATGAAACAAAATGAAACCATGATAGTAGACGGGGCAAGAAACGTGAACTATCTATAGGACAATGGGTGTGGCTCGAAGGGACAAACATCAAGACCAACAGACCCATGGAGAAGCTGAACAACCGATGATACGGACCATTCCAGATCACCAAACAAATAGGAGTGTCAGCATACCGTCTGAAGCTACCAGAAGACTGGATCATACATGATGTCT
This sequence comes from Macrolepiota dolichaula, assembly GCA_003315915.1. Classification (NCBI taxonomy): domain Eukaryota; kingdom Fungi; phylum Basidiomycota; class Agaricomycetes; order Agaricales; family Agaricaceae; genus Macrolepiota; species Macrolepiota dolichaula. Next base: position 14,050 of record QFDT01000838.1, on the reverse strand, counting down.
TCAATGAATCACTACTAACACCACACCGGACACTGACCTATATGGGACAAGAAACACCACCACCGCCGCCACCAGTACTAATTGGAGAAGAAGAAGAATACGAGGTAGAAGAAATCCGCAGAGAACGCAAAAGGGGCAGAGGAACACAGTACCTAGTACACTGGAAGGGGTATGGAGACGAGCATGACTCATGGATACCCGCAGCCTCATTAGGAAACGCACAGAAGGCGCTAGAGTCTTACAGAAAGTTCCTTGCAGAGCAAGGAAAACATATAAAAGGGGGGCAGAAAATGTTGAATTACAACGCCCGCTGTTAGGATTTCGCCAGAGCTCTTGTCCAGCAGTGCACGTTAATCCCGTACTGGACGTTACGAGACTAGCTAGATCTCCCAACGGATCCAACGCTTCTGATCCTCTTCACTAGGACCTTGCTGTGGTCGGATAAGACAGCAGATAAGGAATGGTAAGAACGACAAGTCTACCAGACTTGAAGTCACAGCCGGGACGATGTCAAGTACCTTAGACAATCGTTGAGAGAAGGAGGGAGAACACCAGGTAGTTCTTGCCTTGTTAGGGCTCGAAGAACTCAACACTAGGAGCGAGAGAAGAACGCTGTCTAGTAGCAACAACGCTAAGATTCGAATTGGAGAGCTACCTACTTACAAGCTTGCTATTTATCGTGTATTGTACAAGCTATAGAAGAGGTGGTAGTTCATAAGAGAAAAGGATGAAACGGAAGTCCGTATCTAAACATAGAATAGAGGAATGGTGGAGGTCCGTAGCTAAACATAGTACAGAAACGGAAGAATAGAGAAAAGGGAAAAGCGGGAGTCCGTGCTCCAAAGAGTCCAAGGTCTCTAAATTTAGTTGTCCTCCTATACCGGGGTTATTTGTCCGTCCATTCCAAGTTAAGCTCTTCTTCTTCGTGAAGCTCCCAATCTTCCCATTGTGCGTCGACTACCATCATGTCTGTGAGGACGTCGAAGGAATCAAAAATAATGTTCATAACACCCGCAATAGCGTATCGAAGGTTCTAGTAAGGACCGGGGATAACGACATTGTATAAGGTGCAACTTGACAAGGGGATCAACCCTTGTCAAGTCCAAACTATATAGAAAAAGATACATGCGCACAGACCAACTATACAGTTCTTGATTAAGTTTTCTCGTGATATAAAAACTAAAAGAAAAGATAAAAGAAAAGATATTGAATAACAAACACCGAGATGGCCGAGATCCCCGAGATGACCGATACCGCGCGGATTAACTTCTAACAGAAAACTCCAAGAGTAATCATCAACCGCACACTTTGAACCATGTCTTCCACCGAGAACCGCCAGTCTGTCACCTCCCTCCTCAACTCTGAGGAACCACAAGCGCACAACTCCATCACTCGAGACGTCACCATGGACAAAGTCACCTCGTCGGTCACCCAGATGATCACAGAACACAGGAAAGGAGCATCCATCGACGAGATGCTGAGCTGCGTCAACGACATCTCCAACATACAGAAAGCAGTATCCGCAGCCAAATCAGCAATGAAGGACGCACAACTGGTCCTAACCGCAATCGCACCACGAATCCAGACAGCAACCTGAGGACAAAGGAGACACAACCAAGCCATCGACCATATAGAAGACATACAAGTCGACCTAGAAGACTTTTGTTAGGATTTCGCCAGAGCTCTTGTCCAGCAGTGCACGTTGATCCTGTACTGGACGTTACGAGGCTAGCTAGATCTCCCAACGGATCCAACACTTCCGGTCCTCTTCGTAAGACCTTGCTGTGGTCGGATAGGACAGCAGATATGGCAAGAGCGACAAGTCTACCTGACTTGAAGTCACAGCCGAGACGATGTCAAATACCTTAGATAACGTCTAGAGATGGAGGGAGAACACCTGATGGTTCTTGCCTTGTTAGGGCTCGAAGAACTCAACACTAGGAGCGAGAAGAGAACGCTGTCTAGTAGCAACAACGCTAAGATTCGAATTGGGAGTTTTCCTACTTACAAGCTGCTATTTATCGTGTATCGTACAAGCTATAGAAGGGGTGACAGTTCGTCAAAAGGAGAATGGGAAACGGAAGTCCGTATCTAAACATAGGGTAGGGAATAGCAGAAGTCCGTAACTAAACATAGTACAGAAACAGAAGAATGGAAAGAAGGGGAAAGCGGGAGTCCGTGCTCCAAAGAGTCCAAGATCTCTAAGTTTAGCTGTTCTCCTATACCGGAGTTATTCGTCCGTTTATTCTAAGTTAAGCTCTTCTTCTTCATGAAGCTCCCAGTCTTCCCATTGTGCGTCGACTACCATCATATCTGTGAGGACGTCGAAAGAATCAAAAATAGTGTTCATAACACTTTATTGACGCGGACATTGGAGGAAAGCTGTTGTCCTTATGCTCCATCCTATCCAAAGTACTTGTCCTGGTACACTACAATGGAAACAACAAAGAGGAAGGAGCGGTCAAGCTAGCCCAACTCCTCATGGGCACGGACCCATATCCCCTAGAGAGCAGGAAAGCTAGGAGGACAGGAAAGACGGACAGAGAAGAAAGAGAGGATAAAGAAGAAACTGAACGCATCCCAGCCATCGCCCTGGAAGTCGAGAACATGCTCTCCTTTCTGACGGCACCCAAACGAGCAGGACCCAAGGAGGTTAGAGAATGGGAGTTCCCCAGCACTTTTACCACACTCCTCAACAATGGAGAACTCAACAAACAATACGTTGACCACATCCTCACCACCCTACTTATCAACAAGCCCAATACCTGGGGCACCATGAAAGGCATCAAGATCACCATGTTCACAGGAGGACCAGATCATGCCAAGCTATTCATCGCACACAGCACAATCAATGACAAGTTCTACGTGGGACCCACCAAGAAGGACCTTGCACGATTCATTATAGGGTAACTGTGTGGTCACAGAGCATAAAAAGGGGGTAATGTTATATTCCCTTGGGGCTATTGTGTACCATAATATCCATCCACTCCTATCAGTGCCCCGCTTGTCATGGACCTGTCACCCTTCCGCCACTTCTCTACCTGTGATCACTCCATTGTTTACTCAGCTACTATGTCATACTTACTCAGCCGCCGTTATAGACTCTCCAGTAGGAATACCCCAGTAGTATATATACCTAGATACTCTGCTGTATTCCTTACACTTTACCAACTCGTTGATTCCCCTTCTCTTCTCTCTCATTGCCCTCAAGTCTTCATCACTTGTTGCAACCTGAGTTGATCACTTAGGAAGGTCGTAACACTGGACAGCAGTAGTGCTACACTCTCACTCGTTGATTTTAACACAATGATATATTAACATAGGAGTTGATGAACAGAACACGGATCATAGTTTTTTTTTGTCCCCTATCTCTCGCACTTATTTGTCAAAACAGAGGAAAAGTCTGCCTCATTAGGGTGTCATCCATTTGTTTTTTTGGGTAAAATCCAAACACACATTCCCGGTGCCATTGAAAAAGTACACTACTTAATACTGATAGGGGACTATGTAGTACACACCATCCGAGAGCTCATCCGTATCAACAGGCCCTATCACTACGCGCAGAGGGCGTCTAATTGAATAGTCGTTGATTGTGATGCGAGTTACGCGTATATGGAGATGGTTGGATTTACATTTCGTGACCAGTTCAACAAGAGCATTCGCATTCCTCTGGAAATTATCATTGTACTCAGTTGGTCCGAGGACCCTCATTTCCTGGTTGAATTGTACGTTCAGTATTGGGACAGGCTCTTATGTTGGTCGTACCCACCTCCAAAAATACCGCTGCAGTTCTCGAGATTTTTGTCATCTTGGACGATACTAACCGAAGACAACATTGTTCGGCATACATTCCTCTTACCAGTTTTTCCGCGTTCAAATCGTGCAGAAACGTGCCATGATCACAAGACATGGCCCTCTTGATTTCAAGATCGGCCTATAGTATAGAATGTAGATCAATACCCTATCTCTTAAGATGATGCACTTACGTGCGCGGTGACCCATTCGATGAATAGTCCAATGTTCAGTCCAGGACAGTCCAACACTAGTGTTCCAGCACCTCTGATCCCATCGCCAATCTTGACGCCATATCCACCCAGCCGGATCCGAGGATCAACCGTTTTCAGGCAGGAACCTTCTCGACAGTCACGATGGCTATAGTTAATCAAGAGTGATATCAATCCACGTTGTGCTGTACAGAACAAGATCCGTTGAAGTTCGGAAGAGGTTATATCATGCGATGGCCAATACAGATCGATACTGTTATGTGCTTGTATGTGAAATCAGTGAAAGAAAGTAGGGCGCACGCCGGATGGAACGCACGTACATCGATCTATTTTGTATCGTTGGAGGATTCCAAGGTAGGAATCCCAGAGCTTGTTGATCCCCTCGCTCAATGTGACGCTGTACTTGCCGGAACGAGTGTGATCCCCGAGAAATTGAAGGAAGGAAGGGTGGACAAATTTAATTCCTACATCTTTCGCCTCCGTTGGGGAAGGGTAGACCAAAACCGACGACAGCGGTTCCAGAGCTGCATAGGCAATGTGTTGTTGTATCCCCAAAATGTTGCATAGAACCAAGAGTCCTACGTCCTGGTTGATGTTTGAAGTTGAATAGCGCACAGGCGATGGCGCGCTGTGGAGCGCATAGAAGCTTAGAATTTCTTTTGCTTTGGAAAGTACATCACCAGGGATCCTCGACATGATTTGAATATACATCGAATCTAGAGGAAAGAGGGGACAATTCGAGGATAAAACAGTCTGAAGACGAAAGATGGAGTTTGCGCTAGCGATGTGTTCCATTGCTGAATATGCGAATTGGAAGAAGCCAGATGATAGCCGCGAGAGCTGAAGTAATTCTTCACTGGAAGGCCAGTTGGATGGCTCAGGTATTGAGTTACGGTGAATTTTTCGAATTTTTGCGAACTCCGTATGGAGATATCTATTGACATCCTCCACAGCGTCAAGGGAGTTGGTAGGTACCTCCTGCTCCCAGAACCCTTTTATGGAGTCTCTGACGCTCGCAAAGGATGCCTTCAAATGAATGTCTGGTCTGCTAGAGACGATCCACAGCAAGGGTGACTGAGGATGGAGGAGAACGGAGTTGCAGATTAGGTCAATAATTCGACATTGATTAGTCTTGTCTCGGCATTCATCCAAGCCGTCTAAGATGATCACCCAGCGTTGTGTACCCTGAACAATATGGTGCATGAATGGTTCGACGAAAAGACATCTGAATTGTTCGTCCACGCAAAGAGAGAGGAAATCAGGGTCGAGAGTTATTCGTTCTTCGATGAGTTGGCGGTATGTTGGGTTAAAGATAGCAAAACTATAAGCAAGCGAAACCAAAACCCTTTTTGGGTCGTCGCGTTCGCGATCCCGAGATAGAAAGAGTGTGGCCAGGATTGCATGAGATGATTGAACCTCCGCGAGGGTTTGCATGATCGCAGTTTTCCCGGAACCAGCTGGTCCGAAGAGCCAGATAACACGGGTATCTTCGTCACGGATACGGGCGTCAATGTTCTCGAGTATGTCAACTCGTGTACCAGAAAGGCATCGAGGAGGAGGATCTCGAGTTAACGAATTATATCGAGTGCCAGGAAGAGTGTGCTGAAGTATCTCCTTCAGGACTTCCCTCATCCTCAGTCGTTATCGTAGGGAGAGCACATAGATTACTCACTGGTGGAACTTCGAGGGCGTTCATCATGTGGCCTATGGTTGGACAGGCCGCTCGCATCCTCAACCTGGGATAACGCAAGTGGGGTGCTTCCTAAGGTATGTCCTGAATGAATGGAAAGTTGGGAGTGTCAATACATGTTTAGCAAAGAGAATCGTTATCCTTCTTGCCAGTTAACGACTTCTGGGGCGCACAGACATGGTAGGTTTTTCTGGGGTGTTCTGGCCGGGGAGTCGCTGCGCTTAGTTTTATCGGGAGAATCGGAGGCTCGATAGGACCTGAGGGACAAAGAACCTCAGATCAAGACAAGTTTTGAAAGAATCCGGTACGTGCCTTGTTCGGGGTGTGTGGGTTCTTCATCATCATTGACAGACTCAGAGGTATAAGGCGCTATGAGATTCGAAGCCCGAAGTAAAATATGATACAACGAATCCATTCACGATGAGAGTAAAAGCAATGAGAACCAAATCGATTATGGCACAACGTGTTGACCTCTTCCCATCACCACCCTTCAAGCTTCAAGCGCCCATGTGCCGTAAAACGTTACCAACTTTCAATAAAGAGCGTTTTGCATCCATATCGCCGGTCAATTTTCCAATATCTTCCGCCATGCGAGGCGCCGTATACCACACGGAGAGAGGTAACCACCCTCATGGGCACTCAGAGAATTTACTGATGGGTGCGCGTCGCGGTGTTGTGACTTGTATGTATACCGATCAGAGAACCTGACCTAATCAACTACCTGATATTCACCTAGAGGCTAGAAGCTATAAAACTACCTCCTGGAAGAATGACTATATGAACATCCGCGCAGAGAGTTACTCTTTTCTTTCCGGAATTCGGCGACCTCATGACTCACGCGCGGTGTTAAAAGCAAGTAATATATCCCCGCGAGCGCAGGAGATTTCATCCCAGGAGTTGATATCGCTTCATGCCGCTTATCTGTCCGTGCTGAGCTCTCTTGACTTCGCCATTCTACGGGCTATCAGGAGCTCGGTAGCTCCACGGTACATCCCAGTGATTAGCTCAAGCTTCTGAAAACCGACGGCACCGATTATATCTCCTCAATTATGAATGTTTGTAGAGGAATCGTGGTATATGAGCATCAGGAGCAGCCAGGTAAAAACGTTTTGCTCCAAATAGCTATGCTCATTGCTTCAACAGAGGAACCTCTGTGGGGTCGGGTTTGATACGGTATGATGTCATCACTATATGAGCTGTGAGGACCGTAATCACCGAAAGGTACTGAGTTTATTGAACTCTCGGAAGATATGGTGGACTGATTCATTTGCTAGACCAGAATCCGTGATTGTGCAGGTGCAACGGTGATCGAGCGTTCGCCGTTCTCTGTTGTCCAGTAATTTGCTTCTCCTGATGGACTCGGGAGGCGCTTGATTGCGTGCTTGCTACTTCTGTATTTTGAATTACGGAGCTCTCTGTTTTTGGGTGGGTGAGGATGAAGAGACTGGTATATATGAGGAGGATTCGTTGCTTTAGTCCTTATCACAACAGCTTCTCACTTCCTCTTTTCTACTGACTTTTACCGTCTCACATCCTCACCAAACCCCAAATTCTAATTTGAAATGGCTCCCACATATACCTTCACCAACAAGACCACCAACATCGCCGTAAGTCCCTTCAGAAGATCCATATCAACAAGGTTTCTAATCCCGAAATAGTTCCCCTGGCCATCCGCCGTATGCGGTGTCGAGCGTATCGCTCTTTCCGCACAGGGCGAGCTCCAAAGGGTCCTTAGGTCAATATCCAAAATTACTTGCCGGAGAATAAATAAAGCTTACATCGAGTTACTCTCATCTAGCGCCTACTTTGCGCGACCGATATCCATCACTGTTGTCTATTCTCACACATACTGGCACCCGGCCGGAGCTCCCAGGGAATTCTTAGATCTCCCCCCTTCACCCACCATCATCGCACAGGCATCCAAAGAAACACCCATCATCCAAACACGCCAGGTGCACCTAGTATGTTCGGGACAGATCGTCTGCACTGCGACGGCCACAGTCCGTATCACGGATCCCTCTGTCGCACACTTCTTCCTCGTCGAGAATTTCGCCATTGGTCAGATGTTCCGTCGGATAGAGAAGATGCCCAAATTCGAACTTCAGGATGTCGGTGTTGGCCCTTATCCCTGTGAAGATCCCGATGTCCCGAGTTGGTGCCCGGCGTCGAAACCGGAAACTGGGACACAGGAGCTCTGGAGGAAGTATAAGCTGATTGCACCAGACTTTGAATGTGACATTGTCGAGGTGTTCCCTGATAGGGAGATGTTTGTCGGCGGTGTTGAGTGGCTTGATGGCGCGAGCGGTGTGCCTGTCCATCTATTTGAGAGATTGGACCAATACCCCAAACGCACCGCATTGTCGACATAGAGTCTGATCCGCTGACGACCCTCAGATATAGTTCCTGTTATTCATCGCCCTAGATGTATCATAATTAGATCCCACCATTGTAGAATATATATAGACGTAGATGTCAAATCATTCATACCATACCTCCAGCTAAAAATTGACGACCTAGTTGTTGGATCGAGTCAAGCAGCTACCCCTTTCAACTCAGGACATGCACGAAAATAAGTCACAACCTACACAAGTTTAGTGGGTTAATACGATCTCATAGCATCGAATGGTGCATATTTTTTCATGACTATGTATCATTGAATGTGCATGGTGTAAAGTAGAATGTCAGTATATTCCCTAATCCGTATGTGAGTAGTCATATTGCGTATAACTACGATGCATCGTCTGCATCGTTATCATCATCGTCATCGTCATCTAAGGGAATAAATCTCCTTCCGTCTCGCTGGAGTTCTTTTAGTATGTGAGCTGAGATAGGGTCAAATCAGGGACAGACCAGCGGTGAACGTCGATCCCTCGGCGTGTTACTCAGAGCAAGCGACCCTGCCATCAAAAGTGTTGATTTCGGCATCATCTTGGATGCCGGAATGTTGATTGTTCTCGGCGTTTGTCGCTTCAGTGACGTCGTACCTTGAGTGGATAGGACATTTTGGTGAAGTTGGAAGAGAAAGGAAGGGGGGCGGGGCTCAGTATCGGTGTTTCGGATCCTGGATGCGACATTTGTAGGTTCCAGGGGCGAACGAAATGAATGAGAGTTTTGGACTTGCGGGGTCACCTTTCCGATAGCCACCTGGGCCGTCATCGAAGGAGGTCTTGATGCTGATGTGTCTGGAAGTTCCTGAAGGAAGTGAGAAAGGGGGTCGTGTTCATCTTTGTTGTTGACCCTGAAGGGAGTTTTAGGCATAGGTGATGCAACAGTGTTATGCACCGAAGGAGCGCTGTTCCTAGGAGGTTGGGACCGCAGAGAAACAGGAGATAGTCTGGTAGAGTTGGTCCGGCGAGGAATGGTGATAATATGACTGGAACCTGATGTGGACTCATTTTGAGGTGTAGCAAACATTGTGCGGCGATGAATCAGTCTCTCAATGTGTTTCGAGGAATCAATCCTTGGAACGAGAGGTAATCTTGCGGGTATATTATTATATGTCGTGGTGGACTGAGTTGGCTTGTGATCGGTTCCAGTTGAAGCAGGGGACGGTGACAATAAAGAATCTCTTCGCATTTTCTTCAAGGACGGAGGGTGAGATTCATGCGATTGGTCCGAGGATCGCCGTTTCCGTGTACTTGTACTCAATTTGGTGTGCCAGAGAGCCAGAGAAGCAACCAGGTCCTGCTTGAGAGTAGCTATTGTTGACGAAGCTTTGGTATCGGCTTCTTGTATGCGTCCTTTAAGTTCTTCCATTTGCGGGGGGAAACCTTGGAGGAGCGGCAGGAGAGGAAGAATAGCAGAAAGTAGGGCGGTTTGTTGGTCTTGGATGCTCTTGAGAGTCTGAGATTGCGTCTCAAGGACCTGATAGTGGGTTTGATTGAACTAAAATATTTATTAGAAACGACAATCGAGTTTTCGGGCTGTGTACCATCTGCAAGGCATCAAGACGCTGGTTCAGGCCTTCGACACGGAGTTCCAATTTTTCTTGAAAAGCTAGCACTTGTGGTTCTTGAGCGGGTCTACCAAACGATTTTTGTAGTTCCGTCTGACTACGGTTAACTGTGATGTCTGAATCAGCAACATTTTACGACGCATGCATTCAAAGTGCTACCAAGGTCAATCATGTCGTTCGTGAGTGTATCTCGATCCTTTTCAAAAAGCATCCCGATGGTCTTGAGTTCATGATTCGCCTCTTGCATTCCTTTGAGCATAGCATCCGCCCGGGAGGAAAATTGTTCTAGGCGAGCTTGCGTGTCATATAACAATATTCGGGTCGAGGTTGCGTTACGGTCTACCGGTGCAGTCGGTACCTGGGGTATATCTAGGTTTCTGGGAGGAAGAGCAAGCCTGTCTTTTCGCAGTACATGGGCCCATAGTGCTTCCGTGGGACTAAGTTTTCGTTCAGGTTGCGACGAATCCAGTGTGCTCGAGGACATGGAGGCTCTTGAGTTATGCGATTAGATTCAATGACGCGCAAGTCGCGTGACCGTCACAGGTTACGCGCAGCGTGAATGCGATCACGTGCACCTCCTTACCTTTGTTGAGGACCAAGTTCAATGGCGCCTACGCGTCGAGCCCGCATCCAGGACCAGTCCACCTACGCCGGTGATACCGACAACGACTCGGAACCAGAAACCCCGCGACCACAGAAGTCAAATCTCAAAAAACGACTCAGCGAGGGGCATCACTTGGATCCTGATGGAAACCTTGCGAATGGAGACTCTTCCCGAGTTCCTCTCAAGTCTGTTAACCTCAATGATGACGCAGCAGAAAAAAGACGAAGAAGGAAGAGTACGAAGCTTACTGTGATCGACGATTTGGCGGTGGGTGGGACATCTGGGGAGAATGCCGGGGATCTGGATAATCCTGAGTCGTCGCGAGCAGCCAGACAGAAACAGCAGATTAACACCGTCGCACCGCCTGAGGAAATGAACGTCCCACTCGACATCATGAATTCCAACTTTGAGGAATGGATGAAGATGGCCACAGACAATGTATGTTTCTTCTCGCTCTTTTAATTAAAATCTCATTTACTCTCTTAGAAAATCAACGCCACGAATTCATGGAATTTCGCCCTCATCGACTATTTTCATGACATGTCCCTCCTCAGGAACACTAATGACAATTCCATTAATTTTCAACGTGCCTCATATACTCTAGACGGATGCGTCAAGATTTGGACGAGTCGCGTCGATAGCGTTGGAACCGAGACAGGAAAACTTCTGAGCAACCTCGCAAACGAGGGCCGTGATCGCGAGGACGACGAAGAAAACTCTGACAATCCAGATGCCGACCCCACGCAAGCCAAGAAAAAGAAGGCACATCGACCGGCCGCCACTCTCGCAAAAGACCCCTCCCAACTTCGCAATAAGAAACCTGACCTCGAGTTTCATGTTGATCCTTTGTTCAAAAAGACATGCGCCGACTTTGACGAGGGCGGAGCTCATGGCCTGCTCATGAACCATCTTAGCCTAGGCATGGGCAACGATGCTCTGCGAATCATTTTTGATGCTAGTGACTCAAAGCGAAAGACAGACGAGGATGATGGGGAAAAGGTTGAGGAGCCAGTAACCGAAGTTGACTTGGGCTATCTACGCCGTCAGTCCATACCCCACCCTTCTCGAAGCGACCGATACTCATTTCCTAATCCCAGGCCACTTCATGCCGGATCTAGCAGTGATTGAAAACAAAGAAATTGCTCCCTCCCTCTTCGGCTTTGAATTCTCCAAAAGCTCGCTTGACTTCCTCAACGCACCCTTTCTTAACACCATCGAAGACGATGATGATGATGATACCGGAGCTCCTGCATTCGACATGGGTGGTGATGGCTTTGGTGACAGTGGTGCACCGGTGGAGGATTTCTTTAGCGGTCCCGATGCTATCAACGACGACTACGGCGGCGGTATGGGCGGAGACGATTATATGGGAGGTAGTGACTCGGCTGGACCTGGAGGTGAAGGTGAAGGTGTTGCGGCAGGTCCTTATGTGCCTTTCGATCCACGTAAGGTTCCCAATGAAAGGGACTTAGTCATGGCCATGGCTGGTGCGGATGAGAACGGAGCCCTCGACTACTTTGATAAGAACTTCATGAAGAACTGGGCTGGTCCCGAACATTGGAAGTTGCGCAAAGTCATTCGGAGATGTATGCTTCTACTCCTTTCCTCTCATTGCTTGGTGGAATAACGCATTCTTCTTCTAGCTGACACTGATACTAATACCGCAAAAACCAAGAATAAGAAGGAGAGGAAAGAAGCCTTCACAATTGACTTCTTCAAGCCACTAGAAAAGGACTTTAAGGAGCTATCCAAAGAGCTCTTTGCTCCGGTTGGCAAAGGTCAAAGTATCAATTTACCCGGCACGGGTGCTACTGCGAAGAAGAGTAAGAAGAAGACGAGCGAGAAGAAGAATGATCATCGGCTACCTGATGATATGCACTTCTCAAGTCGACAATTAGTTCGGCTTTTCCTGAAGCCCAAGTTCGAGGTCCGTGATTTGCCGTGCCCTTCAATATGATGGCCGGTGCTAATCCGCTTGTAGCTCAAGATGCGCGGTCGAAGGGTCAAGATCAATGAGGATGGTGATGGAGAAGTTGACGTCAACTTCTGGGCACAAGCTGCCGCAGATCAAGCAAATGGACGTCGAGCTGATGACGATCTTGATGAAGGTTTGTTCCTTGCTCACATGCACCAGACCTAGAACTGACCCATACATGCAGATGGAAATGCCGCTGTTCCCTTCAATACTCAATTCTTCCAGGATGACTACGACGACGGACCCGGATTTGATGGCTCTGGCTTTGATGACGACGGTGATGGCCTACCACAGGAGATGGATGCTGGCGAGCAGGACCTCCTCGCTCAGACGCAGAATCAAACGAGACGTGTCCGTCCTGAGACGGTCAACTACGCAAAGAGGGCGAAGAGGGTCGATGTACGGAAGTTGAAAGATAACATCTGGAAGGGTTTGGATATTGTCGTGCCACGGAGTGATAATGAAGACCGCAACGAGGATGAAATGGTGCGTCGGTCCTATTAGCACATGTTCAAGCTGCAGCTAGAATTAACGTTACGTACAGGATGTCGATGCAGACAAACCAGCGACCGACCCCTCTGAAGCGCGGCAATTCAGTCAGGTCATCACCGGTCTGCAAAAGACGTATCCAAGGGACAAGATGGAAGAAATCAGCACGAGTTTCTGTTTCATCTGCTTATTGCACCTCGCCAACGAGCAGGGTCTGAAACTCGAGACGTCTGTGAAAGAAGAAGGCAGCCTGGTGTCAGACGAAGACGAAGTGAAAGAACAGAAGGTTGGGGATATTTGGGGCGTTAAGGTCCGTCTCTTGTACTTCGCTCCAGGCTGGGCACTAACATCCACGCAGATTTTCCGAGACCCTACGGCCGCGCCAGCAGCGTGACCATCTGGTAGTCTTTCCCTTGCTTCTCGTGGATATTAGTTAGTCTAGATTTTATTCATTATGTTTGTTTCATCCATTCTGCAGGCTCGCAGTATTTAAATTTGATCTTGTACTCTATTTGACGCGCTCCCTCTCCTTCACATTTTCTCCCTCTGCCACCTAGTGTACAGCTTATTTATACTCGTAATGTTGTATGCTATACATCTCCATACGCTTCTAGCTTAGGAGGTCAAGGAAGAATCAGATACACCTCACTACAGCAAGCCCTAGCAAGGTGTGGAGTATCACATGAATGTAGAAGGGGAACGCAATTCTCGAGTAGGTAAACTCACTCACCCATCGGAAAATTTGTTTGTCTTATTCCGACTTAAGTGAAGAAAGAGTACTTTTATATATTGCAATACGGTAGATATAGACGGGTCGTGGGAGGGCTAGAAATACAGTAGGGAGATGCAAGAGATCCCGAAAAACTATCGCTACAATGTGGGGAATGGAGACGCGTTACAAGGGTCGGAATGGGGTATACACGATGGTGCAGTTGAAGATAGAAAGGTATTAGGGAAAATATTAGTAAATGGTAGTACCCTTCAAGGGTACCCCCGCCTTGACCGCACAAAGGGACAAGGAACGCAACATCACAACTCGCTGCGTCATATTGATGGTCGATGAATCAGCCAAAGATATTCATCCACTCCTTTGAAAGAAAAGTTTCCGTAGAACAAGAGCAGCGCCTTCAGTGCTTGGCAGTCCAAGCACACCACATATCTTCGTACTGCTTTTGTTGACGCTCGGAATAAGCCAAGTATTTCGAGAATTCCTGAGGTGGGAGCTCGAGCATCCCGGGTGTGCAATCGAAATCGGAGGCGGGAGCTGAGACATCAAAGACGCTCAAGACGTCTGAGGCCGCGATACGCGCACCCGGAACCTCGGATGCGAGAA
>QFDT01000834.1:0-31854 GCA_003315915.1 Macrolepiota dolichaula | reverse complement strand
GTATTTTTTACCTTGTACCGGCACTGTCGGCCGTCCCTTTCCGCTCGATTGCCAGCGGGCCCGCTGGCTCCGTGTCAGTTGATACATTGTATGTGCCTGCTGGACCGTGCCGGTCGATATATTGTAGTTTGACTATGTGTTCATAGAGGATATTTTGTCAGGCGTGTTGTCCTAAGATGAGAGCGTTCTTGAGGAAGTGGCATCATTTTCGGGCATCCTCGAGGGTGACGGTTTGAAGGGGAGTAGAATGACGCGAAGGGTAGGTTGGAGTGGCTGGTCTTCTAGCGCACATCCAGGAGTAATGTTTAGAGTCATTGCAGAATTGACATTTATAGGTAGGGCAGTCTGCACCGATGTGTCTGACGCCTTGACAGGCCCAGCAACCATGCGAGTATACAATTAGGAGTTCCTGGGGAAGTTTGAGAGCCCAAGGGATTGGTAGGACATGGTGGGTGATCGCGTATCTCCATTGGGGATAGTCTTGTATGGGATTACGGTCTCCCATCTGCTTGAGGACGAGGATGAGGGCATGGAGGTTTGGGTAAATGGCAAGGTTGGGGCGTTGTTTGTTTGAAGCCTTATGTCAAGGCTGAAAGGCCTCTGGGACCCATGGGTCGGTTCTGATGTGGTAGGAATGTGATCTTCCATTGGTAGTAAGGGTGTATCCGTTCTCCTGATATTTCCAGTGATAGGTTCCTGGTTCCACTCGTGGTTCATCTCGTGTTCCGTTTCGTCTGATAGCTGTAGGTACTGATAAACTGGGGTTTGGATTCCCAGGAAGGCTAGCCACTCCTTGACGTTGGGAGTGAGAGGAGGTGGCGTTTGCATAGGATTGGGATTGAGGAGACGTCTTGACAAAGGCTGTGACAGTGCGTTGGACGTTCTTTGGGCTGATAGATGTGAGGTATGTGAGGGTCTGTGTGAGGAGGTTCTCTGCATAGTGTGTACGGAGGGTGCTGAGATTAGGTCCGGCCTGATTGAGTGGTGTGTGGCCTGCTCTATTGGCTGTATCTCGGAGATTGATCCAGAGCTCGTCATATTCAAAAGAGTTGAGTGGTCCTGGTGCGGGAATCAGTTGGTGGAAGTCCATCTGTGATGCGAGGGAAGTGGCAGTGATTGCAGCGGCAGGGCTGGCGTACTCTGTGTTTGATAAATGTGAAGAGGGGGTGATGGGGTGTGGATGGATGCTTAATTGTGCGTCCATATTTTGATCTTGTTGTCCCTGTGAATAACAATGTGGGTTTCATCCAGTAATGGAAGTGAGGGCTTGTTGGAGGAAAGTTTGATAGTCCTTATTTTCCAAAACATCTTTGAGATGGAGCAGAATAGAGGGAGCTGTTGGGGATGCACTAGGGACTGAAGGTAATGAAGGATCTCCTCCGGATGCCGAAGAAGGTTGGGAGAGGACAGATGGGTTAATGCTGTTGAAAGGCCATTGTCTTGAATCGTCGGATAAACGTATGGTGGTTGGGACAGATGACAATGGTGATGGTAATTCACTGGAGGTATATACATTCTTGGCTGGGATGAGATGAGTTGTGGATGGGGTGGAAGTATCCATGGGCCAGACATTGTTGTGCGAGATGGGTAGGGGGTCAGTGGTTGGGGGTTCAGAGAGGGGTTCGTAGTCATTGTAGGCGTGGTTGCTTGCTTGGTCAGACATATGAGCTTTTGCGATCCAATCTAGAGTCGATGTTTCTTCTTATAGTTGGTTAAGATTTCAGTCAAATGAGGAAGGAGTTGCTGTTCAGGTTCCCATGTATTTTTGGAGTTGGGATAACCTTTCCATTTGATGAGATAAGTGAGTCGGCCTCGGTTAAGTCGATGGTTAATTATATCTTCGACTTCATATTCTTCTTGGCCATCAATGATATCTGGTGGTTCAGCTTCAGGTTCAGTGTTGTTTTGCTCGGTCTTCTGGTGATGTTTGAGCAAGGAGACGTGAAAGACTGGATGGATTCTCCATGTCTTGGGAAGGGTGAGTTCGTATGCAAGGGGTCCTCTTTGTTTTGCAATGGAAAAGGGGCCGTAGCGTTGGGGTCGGATTTTAGACAATTGTTCTTGAAGGGGGAGGTTCTTGGCATCAAGCCAGACCTTATCTCCTTTCTCGAAGGTGTCAGATCAGTTAGGCTTTTGTTTGGCCATCCGATTCATGTTCTTTGTCATAACCTCAACAGTGTTTTGTCAGTGGATGTCGAGGTCTTTGAGTCGGTCGTTGACTGCTGGTGCGTTTGTAATTTCAAGGAATTGGGGAATGGGTGGAGGTGTATAGCCGTATAGGAGTTTGAATGGTGTCTTCTCATTTCCTGCATGTGGAGTGGAGTTATATTTGTACTCAAAATGTGATAATTTGTCGGCCCATGTCGTCGGATCTTTGTAGCAATATTTTGAAAGATATGTTTCAAGTTCTTGGTGTGATCATTCGGTTGCTCCATCAGTCTGGGGGTGATATGCTGTGGAGAGACGCATGGCGATTCCAAGAGAAGTGAAAAAGGCTTTTGCCGCTTTGCTTGCCCATCGAGGGTCTCGATCTGTGATGATTGAAGTTGGAATTCCGTATCTTGGATAGAAAAATTTGATTAACAACATTGCAATGTCTTCAAATGTCGCTGTTTTGCGGGTTGGTAGTACCATTATCCCCTTTGTAAGTCCGCGGTCCACCACAGACAATATAGAGTTGTATCCATCTGATGTTGTAGGTAAATCGGTGATTAGATCCATCACTATGTCAGAGAACGGTTGTTTTGAAGTCAATGGTTCTAGGGGTTGAAAAGATGGTGCGTTTGGTCGTCTGTCAATGTTGAATTGTTGGCAGACATGGCAGCCTGCGATGTAGTTCTTTACAAACTCACAGAGGCCAGGCCAGGTTTGTTCTAAACAAACTCGACAGATGGTTTCGTCAATGCCAGGATGTCCAGCGGAATAATGATCGTGATGCCGAGAAACAATGTCTTGTTTCTCTTCGAGGGATGGTTGGCTGTTGTTGGATAAGGTTTCAGGTGCTATGACATTTGCAAACAATTCTTTGGGTAGAACTATTTGGTCTTTGTTTTCTTCCTTTCCGTCAATCTCATGATCAGGTCGGCGAGAAAGTGCGTCCGCCACTGGTATGGTTTTGCCAGGGCAATAATGAATGGTGAATGAATACTCTTGGATTTCCATCCAGATACGAGCTTGCTGTCGGGATAGTTTCCTGGCGTCTTGCCAGTAGCGAAGATTGTCGTGATCGGATTGGATTTCAATTTGGTGGGGAGACGAGAGAAGATAGTGTTGCCATTCCTCTAAGGCTTGTTTGATAGCAAGTAGTTCCTTGTCAGGCATTCCATAGTTTCTCTGGGTTGTGTCTAGTGACTTGGAACAATAGGCGCATGGGTGTTCATTTCCATTATTGTCTTTTTGGATAAGGACACCGCCTGTAGTGTAGTCGGATGCATTGGTTTTGACAATGAATGGTTTGTAAGTGTCAGGTGTGATGAGGACGGGTTCCTTCTGGAATGTGTCCTTTAAGATGATAAAGGCGTTGTTAGCATCATTGGTCCATTCAAAGGTTTTGGTTTTCTTCAAAAGGATGTTTAATGGTGCACAGATGTGTGAATAGTGATGGATGAATTTGCGGTAGAAGTTAGCAAAGCCAATGAATTTACGGACGTCTCAAACAGCCTTTGGTGTTGGCCATTCTCGAATTCCTGCAAGTTTGTCTTTCGACATGCGAACTTGATTATGGGCAATGGTCATTCCCAAGTATTCAACAGTGGTTTGCTCAAACTTGCACTTCTCTGGTTTGATATAGAGATCGTTCTCCTTGAGACATCGAAGGACTTCGAGGGTTTCAGTCCTGAGTCCATCAAGAGAGTTTGAGAAGATGAGGATGTCGTCCATGTAGACAATGACGGCCGTAGGACCATGTTTGTCAATTAAGTCTCAGAAGATGTGGTCCATCATCGCTTGGAAGGTGGCGGGACTATTTGTCATGCCAAAGAACATAACATGAGGTTCAAAGAGTCCAAAGGGGGTGTGAAAGGCACCTTTCCATTCGTCACCTTTGCGGATGCAGACATTGTTGTATCCTGCTCGAATGTCCATAGTGGTAAAGTAACAGGCTCCTCGTAGTCGATCCATGATGTGTGGGATGGAAGGGATGGGGTAAGCATTCTTGATGGTGTACTTGTTCAGGCTGCGATAGTCCTGAACTGGGTGTAATTTTCCGTCTTTCTTTGATACGAAAAAAAGGGTGCGGCCTGAGGGCTTTCGGATTTCTGTATGTATCCTTTTTGTAAGTTATCATCAAGGAATTTTCATAATTCAATGAGCTCTGTGTCTGTTAAACAGTACAACTTGGCAGCCTCTGGCTTAAAGTCCGGTTTGAGGTCAATTTTATGATCATATGGACGCGAGGGTGGAAATCTTTCAGATTCCTTCTCGCTGAATAGTGGTAGATATTCCCAATAGGTTTTAGGGACTATCTCCTTCACATCAACCTGGGCTTTTACACCGTGATAAGCCTGGAAGGTTTTCTGTGACTCAGATGTTTTTACGTTGATCTCAAGACAGGTAGTGGCGAGATCAAGCGATGCATCATAATCGAGCAAGGCTTGTCTTTGTGCAAGATAGGGTACGTTCGAGGTCATGGTTTCAGCAATCAATAGTTCATTTATGTGGGTCTGTTGGTCAGTACCCAGGGTGAGAGGGTCCTCAGCTTGCAGCGTATTGGATTCCTTTTCCCTCCATCTAAAGGTCATTTTCGACCAGTCGATATTGGGGTTGGTATCTTTGAGAAAGGGAAGGCCAAGTATCATGGTCCATTCTCCGATCTCAGCGACGTAGCAGGATATGCTGACGTCTTTCTTATTGATGCTAAGAATGACCTCTGTCTGCGCTGAGATGGTTTTTCCTTTGTTAAGGGTGCCATCGACATTACGTACGACAATAGGATGCGTTAATGCTTTCGTTCTCAGCCCAAGTCTTTGGATAGTCAAGGGAGAGACAAAGTTTCCCTGTGCTCCACTATCAAGTAGCGGGTAAAGGGTAGCAACTTTAGATGAGTTTGGGTTCTTCAGCAACACGGGTATCAGTAGAGATTTATTGTTAGATGAGGACGTGAGAGAGATTTCAGAAATAGTGCAACCTGTGCAGCTCGGGGATGAGGCCGAAGTAAAAGAGGTGTCCAAGGAGTTACCAGATCCAGTGTTCATCAGTAGTCAATGTAAAACATATTCGTGAGCAGTCCATCGAGAATTGTAGGGATTGTTCAAATTGAGAGGGGGAATAATTTCAGAAGAAAGGGATTGAATTGAAAGAAATGAATTGTCTGCTGAAGAACTAGATGCAGGAGCGAGAGGAGTTGCATTCACTCTGCTCCCAAGACAAAAGACGATGTGGTTTCGTTGGGAATGTCAGATTTGAGGATGCTCACAGTGGCGTCATTGAGAAAGGTTTGTTTCTCTTCAGGAGAGAGTTCATTGAAGGCAATCTTGAGCGAATTAGATGTAGGGCAAGGTGGTGGGTTCGATGGTTTGTTGAAGCGTCATTGGAAAGAGGTTTTGTTGGGATTATTGTTGCGTCATTGCTTGGGACAACTTCTTGCCCAATGTTTTGGATCGCTGCATACAAGGCATGCTCCTCTCTTCAATTGTTTCTTCTGTCGAGCAGTGAGGGTGGCGTTGACAGAGGTTCCCTGCTTCGTATAGTTGTCTTCTTTGTCAGATGAGAAATCAGGTATGTCGGGTTCTTCATCAGAAGAGAACTCTTCAATGGCATCAATGTCCATGGGTTCTCCTCGTGGAAGTGGTCGCTCCTTGAAGGCGAAGTTCTTCTTTGGATGCAAGAGTGCGTTGCCATAGAATGAAATAGGATTGTGGTTTTTGGCAGCAGTGTGGCGCATAAGATACTTCTGGTAGTTATTAACCAGATTGGCAACATCGCATTGCCATGCAGCGTATGTGTCAGGTACTTGGGTAGTGAGAAATATCTTCTGTTGGATCCAGTTAGGGATGGCATCAATGTAGAGCTGCATGCAATGATGATCGTCCGTGATAGCTGCTTGTCCAACTAGGTAGGTGAACATTTGATTAAAGGTTGCTACATCGTCAGTCTTGATGTTGAGTCAGGCTTGTTTGAGTCATTCAATGGCTTGGGTGGCTTCAATTTTTGGTTTGAAGTTTTCTTTGAGTGAAGCGTTGAAAGCGTCCCATGTACTGTAGTTATAAGTGTTGTTGGTGTCATCCCAATGATCTTGCATGAAGGCATTGCAAAATCCAGCTGCGTTTCCTCCTGTCATATTGCAGAGTGCAAAGATAATTCTCTTCCTGTTGTCATAGTTGTTGTTGGCATTGCTAAAGTAAGGGCGATAGGCATCAAAGGTGAGACGAAGTTCATCTTGAAAGGTTTGAAAGGTTTGAGGATCTCCACTGAAGGGATTGATCTTCTTGGGATGCTCGATGTTTGCCATGGGTACGTTAGCAGGTTGATTAGGAGGGGAAGGTGGTCCGGGGGGAGGTGGTGGTGGTGGTGGTGGTCCTGATGGAGGATTGCGATGAGGAACTGGTGGTGGATTCCTGGTTGGGTTCTGGCTCGGAGTCTGAGGACTCTGTGAGGGTATTTGCGTTCCTTGCAAATGAGATGGGGGTTGCATCGTAGTAGTAGGTGGGTTCTGGGATGTACTCAGTGTCTGGGTTGGTGTCAACGAAGATGAATCAAAAGTGGGAGTTGATGGAGATGTAGGTATTGGAGTAGCATTGGCTGGAGAAGATGTTTGCTGTTCTTCTGTCCCACTTGTAGAATGGAGTTTGGTGTGGAAGGGTAGTAACAATGAAGCTGTTGAGTCTGTATGTCCAAAGATTGATGTCGTCCTCTGTGTAACACTCAGGACAGACGCAGATGTAGATCTGAGAGATCTCAATGTTAGATTGTCTGATTCTGGTAATGCTCCCCATGAGAACTGGTCTGTGACTTGTGGGGGGACCTCTAACAGGGTAGGGGTTGGTGTAGAATGATACAACAGTGGGTCTGTTCATATGGATGTGTGTGTATGGGTCTTGTCTTTGGATGACTCTGAAGTCTGAGGAGAGTCATCGCTCGAAGGGGAATCGGGCGAGGATTCGGTTGAGGGATTCGCTGCGGTTGGAGTTTGGGTTTGACGTTGTGAAATGTGGTAATCAAAAGCCTTGAAGAGTGCTTCGGCTTGGTCAAAGTCTTGATAAATGCCTCTCCAGTATACTGCTGAGTCGCTCCTTTCGGTGGCAGTTTGATAGCTTCGTTCAAAGAGGTCGAAGGTTGTGGCGTTTCTTAGAAAGTCAACGAGTCCTTGTTGTTGCCAAGAGTGGAAGAGTTTATAGCGAAAGATAAGTTGATAGTTAAGGAGGATGTTCTCTGGGGATTGAGGGTCACTTGTTGAATGTTCTCCATGAGATCGGACAATGTGTTGGATACCAATAAGTTCTCTTTGTATGAAGGCTGTCCCGTCAATGTGGATGACAGGTTCTGTACCGGATGTGTAGCTGTGTAGTCATTCTCAAAAAGCGAGATCATTGAGGGCTTTTTCATAGATGGCGGTGTATTGAGAGACTTGTTTGTCGGAGGGAGGGCGGAATCTGGGAATGTGGGTTCGGTTATAAGGTCCAGACATAGTGCGCCTGATAGGAGGAGCTGAGGGAGGGATTGGAGAAGCGATTTTGGCGGTAGGAAAAATAGAGAGGGATGTCCACTGAGGTTATCTTGCAGGACGAAGGTTGTCCACTGATGTTATCTTTTCAGGACGGGGGTTGTCCACTGAAGTTATCTTTTCAGGACGGAGGGCAAAGAGAGAGAGAAGCAGAGAAGAGGGGTTTTGAGCTTTAGTATACTGTTATGCTTGGACCTAGTCCAAAGCCGTGCCAGAAGATGGGCCACTGAGAAGTCACCTCAGCAGTACTACCAGTCGATCCATAGTCCCAGACTAGAGAATGAGGTAAGCGCCAAGTGGAGTCGAGCAAGACAAAGGTCTTCTTGATGTAACGATGGAGGGGTCGTCTCCTGAACTTGAGCGACGCGCAGAGCTTCCAGGCAGGTATTATATGGTAAGTCTAATCGTCAGTGAAGACGATCAAGGGAACAGATTTGCAATGTCGAATGATATTGATGAGAACATGCTGGTTAACAACAATACTAAAGCTAAGGTACACAGTACTCTACACTTCAGTATATGAGGCCGTATCGACGTTTGTCCAAACTAATCAATATACAAATACATCATAGATGAAGTCCGCACATTGAGATCCAATCCCCGACCCTTTCACCGAGGTGTCGCTATCTTTAGTGCATACATAATAAGGAAACTCGGCCTAAGACCGATCAGACGAGTAGAGGAAGAGACACAGCTCTTAGGAATGATGGTGACAGGAATAGATAAGGAAAGAAGAAGACTAGAACAGGTCCAAGACGACAAAGAGAAGTGACATACTGTTACAGGATAGAGGAGACAATTGTAACACTTGCCTTTGAGATTAAACTCTTACTACTAGTGTTGAACTCTTTGAGCCTTAACAAGGCAAGAGTCACCTGGTGTTCTCCCTTTATTCTTTTAATGCTGTCAGAGTTACTTGACATTCTTATCTATTCTCTGCTGTTTTTTCTGGCCACAGCATGATCCTAGGTTGGATTAGAAGTGTCAGGCCCATTGGGGGACCTAGCTAGCCTTGTTACACTTAGTACAGGATTAATGTGCACTGCTGAGTGAGAGCTCTGGCAAAATCCTTATACTATGTCTGTATTTCTTGCATCCACAAAATATTACTCATGTGTTATATAAATTGTTATTCAGTGACATCCTTGAATATGACATTCTAGAAACTCAAAGTCACAGAGAATTCTGTCCATACTACTAAAACATAGATACAAGTCTATCTTACACATTTGTCACCAAAATAACAAGTTCAAATACCTTATCTGCAATTACACTACCCTGAATGACTGAATGTGGGAATACAACCACAAGCCCTCTGTTTCCTACAAACTCTTTTTCCCGACTCTTACACTACCACGGAAGGGCAGTCCCGTCAACTCTAGCATTGCACCTCCATCACCATGATTCTTCCCACCTTTCCCATGTCGCCTGCCAGTAGGATCAAGTGGTAATCCATCCACTTCAGCTGTCACAGCTGCATAACCCTGTATCCCGGCAATCGCGCCCCCCGAACCAAAGATCACCTTCCCAACAAAATTACTGAATTGTTTCTGTCTCCCCGGCAACACCTGTAGGGGCACATCAACAACTTTCGCTGAAACTGCATAGATAGCACCAGTCTCCTCATCACCATCCCCGTCCTCGTCACGACCATCGTCACTCTCTAATCTGACGCTGGTAGAAGGCAACCAATCATCCGGCCTAATATGTCCAAATGCACGCTCAGGCAACGGATCAGGCAAATCCGGCACATCAGGTGGTACCTCCTTCCCTGAATTGCCGTCCACAACCTGTTGTTCCTGTACCAAACCTCCTCCCCCAACAGCCGGTACCTCCCCATCGAAGACTAACACATCTGGAAATACTCTGACAACATCCACACCCACATCCATACCCTTCGGCAACACGACTTTCGCAAACACGACACCACTCGCCAGGAAAGTCGTGCCTGAAGGTCGAATCTTCATATCCTTAATCGTCACATCCCGTAACAACTGCGGACGTTCCGATGGTGCTGGGAATTCGGCGGGAATTTCGACTTCTGGGAACCCAGAGTCGTCTAAGGGGAAGAGAGGTGTGGAGATGAGTATCGGGTTTGGTTCAGCATTGAGGTAGCGGCCAAGGAACGTTGAGAGCAGTGGGAAGGATGATTTAGGGAGTGCTGGTACCGTCCCAGAGAGGTAAAGGGTAATATTTGGATGCGTAGACTTGAAGGGATGGGTTATGACATTTGCAACTGTCAGACGCGAATCATTGTGAGTGGGCAGCGAAACAATGAATGGGAGTGAAGGGAGTGCGAAATGGAAATCCTCAGGGACTGGATTAATGATATCTGCCTCGGCGTATATAGTCAGATTTTGTTCACTTGAGACGCGAAATGTGTTGAGCGTGAGGAAATCAGAGACGGATGGAAATGGTGTATGTTTGCCTGGCTGAGGCAGACCTGGCATAGGAGGTACTACGGAAACAGTCAGACAACAACCCTATCCAACAACAAAAGAAATACCCACTCTTAAGCCGGATGGAGGTCCGCACATTCACCAACCTCCCCCCCAATCTCCCCTTCCAACCCTGACCCCTCCCACCCCCTCTAACCATTACCTCCCCCACACTCGCACTAACATCAAAGCTCCCCCGCCTCCAACTCTCCACAACAAACTCCTTCAACACTGTTGCATTCCTCGTCGGCCTCAGAAACACCTCCGTCACAACTGGACTCAACCACTCCCTCGACCTTCTCGGTGGGTCAACCGTCAATGGAACCTCTACCGGTGGAAACCTCGCCTCTGCCAACAACGAATCATTCTCCCCCTGTGGCGAAACATGTACCATATTCAACTCGACAGTGACCGAACTCAATTTCCGGATACTCCACCGCCCAATGGCCTTCCACACCGCTTCAAGTAACGCATCGCTCTCTCCTACGCCTGGGTGGCTTACGCCAAGGGCATCGCTAGCATCGAATCCCATACGACCCGAAACGTTGAGCCATAGACCTCCATTATCAGTAGTGTTAAGTATGTCCACGTGGAATGGACCGCTTAGGACGATGTCTTTACTGAGGACTTGGTCCGGTGAGACTTGCGAGGCTCTGGCAGCGTATGAATATGCGAGAATTGCAACAAGCGCTACAATGATTAAACAGACAGATAAGGAGACGAGGAATACGGTGGTCAATACAGAGTGTAGACGTCGGGACGAAGGCGGGGTTATAAACGACAGCGTATCGCTTGACGTGGAGGCATAAGCCTCATCCTGCAACAATGGCGTTCGCTCAGTTGGGCTATCAGCTCGACGTTTTCCTTTGTCAATTGTGGGAGGCAGCAAAGGGTCAGAGCCATCCAGAGGCATGGAGTAGTTGGTGATGGAGTAGTGGTTGCAGTGTTTGGATCACATTACGTAGGTAATTTACATCAATAAATAATAAACAAAGAGAATTATAATGCCGAATAGTCCAGAATAGTCCATCCTCCCCCTCGAACTTGCACCGTTCCTCCCCGTCGCAGATTTATTGCCACCCGTAGGAGCAGAATTCCCCGTTCCAAGAGCTAATCCCTCGTCAATGGCGAAAGGTTGATCCCACAGGTAATCCGCCTCGGCGGCGAACTGGGGATCAGCCTGTTTCATAAATGATAGATATTTACCGTCCGGATCACCATATACGGCGGCCACGGCGACAATGTTAGGGAATAGCTCAGACGTATAGTTGTCTTCTTTACTCGTGCTTGCAGAAATCGTCATTGCAAAATTGAGCGCATCCTTGATCGTGGCACCTTCCTTGGTTGTCTTATTCCAAACTAGGTTCTGAGGGTCCGCGTACTGGGACAAACGGGCATTGGTCTGTTCTCTGCCATTAGTAAGAAATAGAATGGAGCTGTAATTGACGTACAATCATTGCAGCTAGATTGTAGGCACGATAGTGGTATGGTCTAGTTCGCACAGCCTCTAGGGGCTAATGAGACGAGTCAGACGGAGTGACACAGGGCCCACAATTTCGTAGACTTACCTGCTCTCCTCCCTTTACGATCTGCCCCATGTATATAGTATTGAAGAATGTATCCGTTACATTCTTTGCTCCCGGAAGGTCACCAAGAAGAATCTTCAATGCTGCGAGTTGGTTGTAATAAAACGATCCGTGGTTGCTACGTCGTACGACAATCAGCATTCCTCCGGTATGCGTGAATGTACTTCAACCCACTTTAGCGATAGGGCTTCCTGGATGGCAATACTAGCGGTTTCCAACCAACGAACATATTCTGTAACCCAGGCGTTCATGCCATCATTCACGTCCGACGTCCATGCTGTACTATTCGTCTTGCGAAGGATGAGGATCCCAGACACGATCTTGGTCATACACTTCAAATCTCTAGAAGCACGGTCAACATCATCGCTACATGTATGGATCGGGGAGCAAGAAAAAATTGACGAAAATGAAGCTCACAAGACGCCTGTATGCGTGCCACCCGCATTATTCGGACCACGTATTACTTGTGCATAATTAAGATTGGGATTCATACGGGTCGCTTCATCGAGGAACCATGTCTTGAGAAACTGTGCTATAATGGATACATATCATGAGCACACTCATCCAATCACAACGGCCGTATATCATCTCATGAGAGGTAAGGGGTTCAGGGCCGCCCGAGGCTTCTTGTATATTCCTTCTTGTGCCTCATGTCGCATCATGTGTCGACCCGTCACCGGTTATCACATACCGGAGAATTTCCCCAGATAATATGCGTTTGCGCCAGGCAAAAATAGCACGTATTCGGTATCACAAATCAAAAAGGGTCCACTCACTTGCGGTTTCCGCGAATGTAGGTGTGTGTGTCAGGCTCCAAGCCATAGAATTATAAAAGACGGCATCCGAGAGCGATTGGAAGTTGCCGACGTCATTCACGAGCCGTGCATCTGGGTTGAACAAGCCATCTCTGTTTTTGTACGGACATGTCGTCCAGACTGATTGATTGTTAAGTATAGAACTCGTAATCGATAAATTAAACGAAAAAAAACTCACTTTGCTCCGGTGCGAGCTCGGTCGTGTTGCCCACGCCTGCGCAATCTGGCCACCAGCTGCAAACACGCGCATATACCATATACATGGTCAGTTTTCCAGGAACAAGCCATCTCAAATGTTATATCAGAGACTCACTAGGGCGACCAACTCAAATAATCATGCTTGTCACCAGTTGGCGCCGCGAATGGTTTGGCCGTTACCGCTAAATATCCAGCGGCTCAGACAACCGCCACCCAGTCCCAGAAATGAAACATACGTACACCAAGGCCCGCCGACGGCACTCTCTTTCGCCCATTCTGCGATCGTCATTTGTGCGGCGAGGGTGTTCCGACCAAGGTTGCCATTGACGATATAATCTGGGTCGACGAAGTCGTTTGCGTAACTAACGAATGCTCCCGAGGCGCAAGTAGACAGGAGTAGGACCAGAAACGTAGAAGACAAGCCAGTGGACAGAATCCTAGGAGGGGGTCTAAAGAACATGAGTCCAAGCAAGAACGCCTAGGTATGTCGGTAGAAAGTAGGAAGGGTATATCGAAATAATAGGGGAGGGGAGGGAAAGGGGGGCCGCAGATAGTCTAGGTGGAAGACAGACTAGAAATGTAAGGAGTGGATATGTTGAGAAAAGTTTGAAGTCTACGTCGTGATAATTAGAAATGAGGGGGAAAGGAAAGCCTGGATAAGAATAACACCTCCCCTTTTCAATGTTATGTGAAGTTTATTGACGGGGTGGGCGGCGAATATTGCCCGCATATACTCCCATCATCTACTAACATCACAACCACATCCACGCCCTAGTCTTGTGCCAAGGGGAGGTGTAGTGGCACCGGAGTGGCCGAAACATCGACAGAGCCGCTTGATTATCCCAGTATAGTAGTTTGATCCGTTTGATGGACATCGCGGACCTCGTCGTCGTCTGCCCAGCCGTTAGCGGTCATACCCTCAGACCAAGTGAATACAAGGTGACACGGTATCAAAGGCTCTTGAGACCGTCCTTTGTGGATTTTATGCACCTGAACAGGTTGAAACATTGAAGGCACTGGTACATTCTCGCTCCTAGTGTTGAATATTCCAGACCGAGATATCGTGAAAAAAATCTAGGAACCAATCCCTCTTCCGCATCTCCTGCGGGGGTCATATATTATCAGCATGGGATAGCCTTGGAAGCAAACAGAGGCCGAGTGGATGGTTCGCTGACTATGCCCACGTAGAAAGGTGTTCCTGTCCACTATGAGCACACGCATGCATACATCGAGAACATTGTTCCGATTTCTTCGCACCATCGAAGGTCCAAATATCCCATTCCGTTAACAAAGTTTGCGCGTACCACGAGGGTAATATGATTATCAACATATCTTCGGTGATTACACGCCTTGATCGTCCCTGTTTGACATTAAAATCCGTGGCCTATAAGTATCGGCATCTGGAGGACTCCCAGCAGGGCCCACAGTTATAACCTTACACAAAAAGATACAATCTCATAAATAGCCTACTCTTCCACCCGCATATAGTGATCCCTGTTGCCTCAGGCAAGTCCAAACCAGACGGCTCCCGTGCCCAGTATGATAGCCACGAGGACACCGATAACCACAAAGCCCACCGCAGCGACCCAGATTCCAAAATCGCTCCAGAAATCATTCAGGTTGAACACAGGCCTGACAGGCGGCCAAACCTTCACCCTGATACCATGCTTTGTACCTGGGCTGTTGTCCTTCGGTACAATGAACAATGTCTGTCGCGCCTCGTCATAGGTGTACGAGTACTTCTCCTGCGTCATCGACTTGAGTTTCCTCGCAGCCTGAATTTCATCATCATAATCATACTGCGACATATCAATCTGCGCTTCGAGTAAGATTTTGCGTCCGGCTGTGAGGAGTGACGGGAAAAAGATCTCTGTCTCGTGTGCCCGCAGCTCGTCCTTTTCGGGTACGACCCAAGAGAAGGACATCTCACCACTCATCATCTCATAATGGAATTCGAGCGGGATGCCTGCGACTTTAGCAGGGTACGGGCGCACGACGGCATCGAGGATGCGACCACCACCATCGAGGTGAGGAGACGTTTGTTCGTACTCGAGGAGGAAGTTTGGCATAGCCCGTCGTTGCGAGAACCAGGAGAAGTTTTCACCGTTCCAGTGATCGCCTTCCGCATCGGTGTTGTCGGGGTTGTAGTTCCATAGGCTATAAAACATCGGGATTATTATGAGGGGCGCCCAGGGATGAATACCGGATGAGATACGTACTTGAATCCGACCAAAGAACGATCAAGGCCTGTGATCATAGCATCCATCATGCGTTTTTGCCAAATAAAGTCTTCGGAGACAAATGCTTCTCCCTTGCTGTAATACCCACAATCGTTTTAGTCCAACATAACATCTAACCAGCAAGCCAAAGACTCACTTCATGTCCATGGGGATACCACATTCACCAAACAGCACAGGAACATTTCCTAGTGACTTTTGCGCCTCCTCAGTCAAAGTTTGAATCTGGAGGCTGAAGTTGTCTCGAGCGCCTTTGTGGCCCCAGTAGAATGCTCTTAATGGGAACATGCCCTAATAAAAAGGATTACGTGACGCTGAGCGCAAGAAAACAAATGACGCACCCGCGACAGGCCTTGAACGTTCACGGAAAATTCACCAAAGGACTTGTTGAATAGGGAATATAAGCAATACCAATGTGGTGCGTAGACCATGTTTGGAACACGGTGTTCTTCAGTCCAGGACGTAGGGCAAAACTGGCAGCGCGTGAGCACTAGATAAAAGAATATCGAGGTTAGACGCACCTGATTGGGTACAGGCTCTACAAACAAAATCTTATCCCGACTTGAAGAGTCTAACACTTTTTCTGCCCATTGTTTCATAAATGGGTAGTAAAAATCTGTATACCAGTCGACCTATACTCGAGTCAGCATCATCCAATTGTACGAGAGTGAATCACCTACCTTTTTGCCACTGTTAGGGTGCTTCACAAAATAATTTTCCCGTAGCACAACTGCTTGATCCTTGGTGTTACACCAACCCCAAACACCATGCATCTCCCATAAACACTTTCCCTTAGTAGGGCCGTCTTCCCTCCACGCCTTCTTCTTCCCCTCGTTTAGTAACGTATGAGTGGTCTGCTTCGTGGGCATTGGGAATGATCGCGTCCAGGTAGGTACAAGGGTTGGGTGTCCTGCGCCAAGTTGGAAAGATTGGAATGGAGAGGGTATAGGACCAAGATGCAGGTCAGTATTGTAGTCGAAAGAATACATTGATTGCAAGTCAATGTAACCGGGGTGGGGTTCATTTATCATTTGAAATCCAATGACACCTTCCAAGTCGCCCACAGCACGAGCCAAAGTTCCCCACATGTCCAGGAACGCGTTCTGAAGGAATTGTTGGATGGAGACGCCGTCCTTGACGGTCAACTTGGGTGCGAACACGTCACCACCCCAAAAGACCGTGCTGTCATGGTGAATGTGTAATTTCATCGTCAGAGGGTAACAACTAGACACACCTCATGGTCGACGCAGCAAGCTTTTGGTATCCTGTGGGCCATAGCCCTCTGTCCACGTCTGTATGTCCACCGCCACGCATTCCTCCAAGCCATGCAGCACCCGACTCTTCCAAATTGTTGAGATCAAACCCAACGGCTTCGACTGTCCACGCTGGTGCCCCAGAACCGCCGGTGTACCGTGACCAGACATCTTGATGAACGGAAACATACGCCGAGATACCATATTTAGGGAGGAGAGACAGGAGCTCCCGAAGATATGTTAGATACTCTTGATCATAGATTCCACTGCGGAGACGTTGAGTACGCGCTCAGATCCGCAGATTGCGAGATTATCTTACGGTCCCTCATGTTCGATAGCCTCCCACGTCACAAGAAACCGAACTAGTCTTCATGAGCAAAGGTTCACTCCAAGAAGAGTGTTGTATACTCACTGAAAGTCAATCCCCACCGCCTCAGTCTTGAAAAGTGCTCATGAGCTTCGCTCAAAGGAAATGGGCGCCCGACGAAAGTAACAATCTTCGGGTCCTCAGGAAAATCTTCACTCGTATGATTCACGGGGCTTAAAAACCGATGTGTTCAGCAATACTTTTCCAGGAAAATAAAGTATAAGAGAGCACCCACGTTTTACTGCATCCCGACAGATTAACACCCCGGAGGTTACACACGCGACCGTAACCGTCTACTAGGTGACGACCTTGGATGCGAATACCACCAGCTGTGCCAGCAGAAGACCAGTTATGCGCGTACAATGAGGGTACAGAGCCAGGCTTGTATTGTGCCTCTTTGGACGGATGCTGCTGCTAGGCATGAGAGTCAACAAGTTATACGTTCCAAAGTGGAATTGCTTACGGGTTTCATGGGATTATCCACCACGATGAACGAACTTGTCGGTGACATGGGTGTAGCCATCACTGCTGGCACGTCCTTGGTCGACAGTAGTCAATGATGCAAAATCAAATTGTACCAAAATCGGCCTTGGATTTCTGACTTCCGGCCCGGTGCCATGAGATCAAAATGGTTGGCCTTGACCCAAACACAACTCCGCCATTCCATACTCCAGGCCCCTGCGAAGTTCTCACCTGCTAAAGGCACGAAGGGCAGGATACCACACGTTTGCCTGCATCTTTCCTCGCACGATGCTCCTGAGTTGCATGAAACTGTGCTTTGTTTCCCACTAGAACGTCTTCGGCTTACCTCGATGCGGTACCCGGCTATGGGTCTTCTAGGCAGTTATTGCATCAGATTTCGAAATGACATATTGTGGGAGGTAACGGCCCTTTGACTGTGCAGTATAAGAACCTCTCGAAGCATCCCGGAACGGGTTTGTGAACTCCTCCCTCATAATGAGGACCTCCCTACTCTTTACTAGCGCCATACTTGCCGCTGGGTCTTATGCTGCACCCCAGGTCACAATTGGCAAGACTACACTCGTCGGAAGAGATGTGACTGGCTTGAAACAGGACTTCTTTGGAGGTGACGATACCGTTGGATTGTGCATGTTCTCACTGAACTGACCATTTTCAGGGATCCCTTTCGCTGAACCACCTTTGGGAAACTTGAGGTTAAAGCCTCCCGTTCTGAAGACACAACTTGATCAAGCAAAGTTCGACGCCTCGAATTTTGGGCCAGGGTGCCTACAGCTAAACATACCAGTCCTCGTATGTACTAAACTTAGCAATGACTCAAGTACCCCTTTCTCACCCGAGTGCTTTACAGGGCATTCCTATTCCCCCGGTATCAGAAGACTGTCTGACAATCAATGTATTCAGACCGTCAAACCTGCCAGCTGATGCCAAACTGCCAATCGTGCGTCAATTCTAAAATTAATCGGTTCGGGAATAACCCTCCATCCGCAGTTGTTTTGGACGTGCGCTGCTGACAGTTCTTCCTTTTTTCATAATTATCTTAACCGATTTGCAGGTATGGTGGCGGTTTTCAAGCAGGTGCTTCAGCTATGTACAACGGCAGTCTGATCGTCGCCCAAAGTGTCGCACGGGTAAGTCCGATACATGTCGATCCCTCGAGTAACACTCTTATATCCGGACAGGGGACACCTCTCATCTACGTCAACTTCAATTATCGTCTCGGACCTCTTGGGTTTCCTCAAGGACAAGAAGGTCAGATTTGTTAATCCCGATACAGAATTCGATATTCATTATCCATTGAAGCTGCCGATCAAGGCGCCCTTAATCTAGCGCTCAAAGACGAACTGGCCGCACTTGAATGGGTTCACCAGAACATACATGCATTTGGGGGTGATAATACCAAGGTGATTCAATTTCCAGAGGCTCAGCAAGGCTAGATTCAACTTCATATGGCTTGTCTACTTATAGGTAACGATCTTCGGGGAGAGTGCGGGAGCGATCATGAGCGCCATTCTTTTCCTGAACTCGCCTATCGAGAAGCTCGCTCGCGGAGCCGTAAGTACTTGCCTCCTTAATTATGTTGCTAACTCTCTGATTGTAATCAATTCAGATTTTTGAATCAGGTTCCCAAGGGACCTCAACCAACTTTCGTCCCCAACGCCGCGAGATCGACTGGCAAAACTTCGTCGCCGGAGTCCCTTCCTGTGCATCTCTCGCACTTTCCGGAAACACATTCGACTGTCTCCGCCATGCTAACTCTTCTGAAATTTCGAATGGTGTATTAGACGCAACTAGCGAAGCCCCAGAGGAGTTCGGATTCGATCCAACAATTGACGGACCTGGAGGCCTGTACCCAGACATTCCATCAAAGCTGTTTGCGAAGGGCCAATTTGCGAGATTGCCTTTCATCAGCGGGACTAATCTTGATGAAGGTGCGTTACCATTTTAGTCTGGGCCCAGAGACTAGTACCCTAATGGTCCGATAGGAACGGTATTCATACCACCCACGATCAACTCTGAGGCCGAGATTCGCTCCTTCATTATTGCCAACTTCTCCCCCCCTCTCGTCCAACCTTCTGCCCTCGATAGCGCAGCAGACCAATTACTTCAGCTATACCCTGATAACCCCGCCCTTGGGTCACCGTTCAACACTGGAAATGAGACATTTGGACTTTCTAGCCAGTTTAAACGAGCGTCGGCAATACGTATGTCCTTTGTGTCACATCATTTGGCGCTCTCGCTGACATGCTGAACTAGAGGGCGACGTCGGATTCCACTCTCAGCGCCGGTTCTGGCAGCAGACTGCCTCCAAGGCAGGAGTCAAGACATGGGGATACTTGTTCACGCAGCCTCAACCCACCAACCCACCTTTCTTTGGGGGTAAGCATTTTCTTTGACAACCGAAGGAAAAATCTCCATGTTCATTGCAACAGTTTCACATGGATCTGAAGTCCTTTATGTTTACGGAGCACCCCAGGACACATCTCCTTCCTCGCTGAAAATCAGTGCTCTGATGGTTGATTATTGGGTCTCATTTGCTACGAGCTTGAACCCGAATGATGGAAAGGGATTGCAACGTATGTGCTCCACCTTCCTTTCTTTACTTTGCGATCACGCTCATGCATTTTCTTCCCACACCAGGTCCATTCTGGGAACAATACACACCCGATAACGAGCGGGTGATACAGCTGAACGGTGACAACACCACGATGATACCTGACACCTTCCGAAAAGAACAGATGGATTTCATCAATTCTATTCCAGCCGTGTTCCTTCATCGTCGCGATGTTTGAGTCCGAGTGGGAGGAGGGTTCTTTTTTTGTTTCTTCTGTAATAATATTGGACTTGAGAAGTATTGATGTTTTGCACGACTTCGCCGTGTTCGGTCAGTGGCATGAATCCCACGTGATCACCTCGGCCTTCACATATCCGTACCCCCTAACACACCTCCCGCACAGCGATGCATCACGAAACTAGAACAACTAAGTGCACATCACACTACTCTCGGGTTAATATGCCCGAGAACACAAATCAAACATCTTTCAATCTCACATCTCATCGAATCACTTTCGGAAACTCGACCCTACGACTACTCGTTGCACTCGTGCACCATCAAAAAAGACCTTCGTAGTACAGTCAGCTCTTGGCTGCACACAAAGTGGACTTGGTAGGGCTGCTAAATGAGATTTTCATAGCCTATATATAACTGCGCACCATGATGGAAGGGCCGTGTCGCTGTTGTTGTGAGTTTGCAGCATTCATATTCACAAAATCTCACTCGAGTCAATAATAACAATTTCGAATCGCCTCTTGGCCATCTTGGGTCACCAACGTTCCTGACACTGACATTATGTCGCCCAAAACCTCCATCATGTATTCAAGTCCCCCGACGCATCACAGTTGGTGGCTATCATGTTTCTGATTACTCGAAATGAATCTTCAAGCTATTCAATCCCCCCCACCTCGAGATGTGCAGGCATAGACGATAATAATAACTCATTTTACATGGTATTACCATCGGAAACCCGCATGAAATTTCATGAGTTCTTCCAACTCATCGATCTCTAGACACGGTCAGCGCCCTCCTCCAGCAACAACTCTGACCAGTGCCATGCCAACCTCAAATTAATGAACCACACATAGCGCTATATTTAAAGATGGTCAAAAAGCCAGTAAGAACCCTTCTGATTATATTCAAAGGTCAGCAGCGTCACAGATGCGTGGTTGAAATCCGCTCCAACCCAATTAATTGATAATAATCATCCTTTCCCAGAAGTAGCGACGGCTCTAATTACCCATTAACATAACTACACGCTCACTCCCCCGTTCTTGAGCCGTGATAGCAGTAAAACTAGTTCTGCCCGTTGGTTGAATACTGGAACTGGGTTAGGCTTCTACCTCGGTACGCTTTTCGTACTGTTGGAAATGCTGGAACATCGAAAATTCCGCTTACGAGGATTGTTGAAAAAGATTACGAAATCGTGTCGTGAACAAACTATAGCTGAATGAATCCTTTTCTCCTTGTTCCCTGCAGCCTGTACGCTCGAGGTCTCCCACCACATTGTCAACAATGTGACTGATTGTGTGACGTTTATACTCGTAGATGTGCCTCAGTTACCCATTCTGCGACATGGTGTCCCCTATTAAGCGTGCTCTCACGTCTACTATATCAGTACCTCATTTTCTCATATCTACTTCGCAAGAACGTCCTGCTGATTTCAATCCACACAACTGATTATCAGAGCATGTCAATCACCATTTGGTTCACATGTAGGACAATGACGAAGACTACACCCTGAGTTTCCCCATAGGCACGATATTGCAGATGTCTGCAGTCTCGAGTTAAAGCACCCCACCGAGTTCCACGGTTAAAATGATATCGCTCCCCAAAGTCTCTTATCAATCAAACATTTTCTATTTATAATTCTCCAGCTTCCTTTCGCAACTTTGGTCGAA
Organism: Macrolepiota dolichaula; assembly: GCA_003315915.1. Taxonomy (NCBI): domain Eukaryota; kingdom Fungi; phylum Basidiomycota; class Agaricomycetes; order Agaricales; family Agaricaceae; genus Macrolepiota; species Macrolepiota dolichaula. Next base: position 10,365 of record QFDT01000834.1, on the reverse strand, counting down.
ACCACGTGTAATACCACCTTCTCTTTCGGCAGAGTAACCAATAAATCATATGGTGTGTGTGTATCCTGCGACCAAATTTGCCTCACTGGCTATCTGAGCCATGCGGTGACACTCGTTTGGATTTGTGGATATCGCTGTCCCCTCTTCTTTCATAGTCATATGCGAATTTGACGACGGAATGGGTGTGTCTGATGAGTCAAATGCAAGTCGGAGAAGAAGATTTAAGCAGCTGAGGAGTCCCAATGTGTTGCGGAAGCCCTATCCATCTTATTGCCTGCGTGTTTCACAGATGTTATTTCACTTGGTACAGGCACTCCTCGTCGCCTTGCTAGTGATCCCTCTTCAGGGGTCATTAGGGACGCCTATGCAAATAGTTACTGAGGACACGGATGTACTTCCCGTGAAGAAGACATTTCAGTCGAATATTATGGCGGACGTTGGCTTGAGGTTCGTATCCGATTCGGGAGTTTGTGAGACGACGCCCGGAGTGCACCAGATGTCAGGTTACATTACTGTTGGGCCAAACATGTCTATGGTAAGTCCATTGACCCACCACGCCAATCTTCAGATAACAAATTATTCCATGCGCACCAAAGTGGTTCTGGTTCTTTGAGGCCAGGGAATCTCCAGAGACTGCACCTTTCACTTTGTGGTGGGCTAATGTCTCGCATTTCACGTCATGCCACATATTGCTGATAACGGTCCAAGGTTAAATGGTGGCCCTGGCTGTTCATCAATGATTGGCCTTTTCCAAGGTCCTACCTCCGATCAAATGAATATTGAATTCCTGCTTACATGCGACGATAGAGAACGGTCCTTGCTTTGTAAACTCCGATGGAAAGACAACAGTGAGTAATCCTTTCAGGTGAGTGCTTCGTTTTACCCTGCGGGTCAGTCCTGATCAAAGGCCTAAAACAGTTGGAACAACCTTAGCAATGGTTCGTCGCGTTACCTATCTATCTAAGATGAGCTTATCGAGCCCCATGGACCATTTGTACAGTGATCTACATTGATCAACCAATCGGGACTGGATTTTCCTTTGGCACAGATCCTGTGAATAGCACGCTGTCTGCCGCTCCCTTTGTTTGGCAGGCCTTCCAGGTACTCTTTGAGAGTGGAGAATTCTCGAAATTCCAAAGCCGAGAGTATGTGCATGGCACCATCAAAAGTTTCGGGAACTCTGAACTCTGCGCAGGTTTATTTTCGCCACAGAGAGTTATGGCGGGCACTATGGGCCCGCTTTTGTAACATATTTTGATCAACAGAATGAACTCATTCAAGCTGGCAAGATTCAGGGAGAAGAGGTGGTTGTTAGCGCACTGATGATCAATAAGTGAGTTCCCCTTCCATCACTCATATGATGGTAACCAACGACTTATGGTGGCGGTAAAGTGGGTGGTATGACCCCCTGATTCAGAATAAAGCCTATGTCGACTTCGCTACCAATGCGCCAGGATATGGGCAGCTTCAAAGCGATGAAGTCATCCAACAGCTAAATACCGCGTTCTTTGGTCCAGGAGGTTGCCAAGAACAAGAAGAAGCTTGCTTTGCAGCAGGCAACTCGACCGCTTCAAATAAAATCTGTCGTACAGCTGATAATTTCTGTGTACGTTACCATCAAACCCATCTCAATCTCGTGTGATTCATTGAAAATATAACAGGTCGAGAATGTTTTTGTTCCAGCGGTGGGCGACCGCGACTCAGATGACCTCCGACAAAACTCCTCTGCTTTGTTCCCGCCTGAATTCTACGTCAACTTCCTTAGAGATTCCAAGACACGCCAGAAGATTGGTGCTGAAGTCACTTACAGCGAATGCCCGGATGCTCCGTTCGAGAAATTCGTGACGACGGGAGATGTAAGCAACATTCCATTCAATAGTATACTCGTGGAACTCTTACCTTGTGATTTCTGAGGATGCTCGAACTTTGCTTCCCCTACTCGGTGCGTTAGCAGATACCAAGATGAAGATCCTCATATGGGTAGGTGCCATGCGTCATTGATGTCTTGTCTACGTACTCAGTTTGATTAGGCTGGGGATGCCGATATTAAGTGAGTGCCAACGTCCCTCACGTCATCTCAGGTGTGTCTAACCACTATAATAGCTGTAACTGGCTCGGAGGTCACGCGTCCGTGTTGGCTATGGATTGGTATGGAAAGGAGAGGATCAATAATACGCCATTCACAAATATGACAATCAATGGCAATGCTGTCGCTGCAATTCAGAATGTGGATAATTTTTCCTTTGCTAGGGTATATGAAGCAGGACACGAAGTGGTGAGCTGACAGTCCGAGTTCCCTTGGAAGTCATTTTTGATTCGTCCCTTTAGCCCGCATTCCAACCAGAAGCCGCCTTCGAAATATTCCGCCAAATCATCAATAAAGAGCAATTGCATTCAATTTAAGTTCATAATGACTGGTTTCCTGATAAACGCAATAAACTTATTATTAGAAGTATTTCGAATACGGACATATCTATTTCGTTGTTTCTATGCTATTATTCTGCGGCAATTTCGTCAATTACTTAAGCGAGTATATCTGGTCTATGGATGTGCAATCTCCACGGGCAACTCAGGCCTGTGCAATGACCAACAAGGTATAGTATACGCTTATTCTAAAATTCATATTTTTGTTCTTTGTATATGTGACTCTCGGCGTCCACTAGTACCGAGTATTTTCGTGGTACAACAGGTGAGCACACCTATTTCTAGTTAGACTCACACTGCCGCCCATTGTCATTACAACAACGTCATCACCAAGGAGTCGACTCATCACTTTTGCATTTCCCACCGATTCTGATGTGTGGATGAAATTTTTAACCTCCTCTGGTTACATCTGGCTACGACAACCAATGCGTGCGTCCGTTCAACCGATGATCTAATTCATCTACGCAAAAGACCGTGATGCACTGAACTATTCTTGTTCATGAGAGATATCAACATGTCGCGCGGTCAGTCAAACGCAACACCCTCAACATCTCCATTCCAAATGATGGGAGTTGACCTTCGATTACAGTCTCGCTCATTCAATTAGTGCAGGCGCCAACATTATCAAAGCTAATTGCGCGTTTTGTAGTGCTCCAAATCAACTGAGGCCACTAGTATCTCAGGTGATACGACAAAGGGTGTGCATTGCATCAAGCACATCTATATATGGGATGGGATCAAGTGTCCTTGACAGTTGTGCCGCTAGTGTGTAATTTTTGACCGCAATCACAATCATGATCTCGAAAAGCGACAGACATAGCTTCTAGAACAATGGTAAGCTGGATCATATTAAAAACAAACCTCGATGAGTTGCCATCTGAAAGGCCATTGATTATTTTCCCTCTTCGCCAATGGCCAGCCTAGTTGAAGACATACCAGGAGGCATTGGCAAACTGTGCGTTCACTGTCCTTCCTCTTTCCATATTTATATTCCTGACACATGCAACATCACTCAGTACAGGGCCTCCGGTGAGCAAGCTAATTAGACAAGATGCTTGACTACAGCTTATAAGGTGCATTGATACCAGTTTATCGGCATCGTGCTCAACAGTTATCTATACGGAATATTGACGCTACAATACTGTACGCCGTGTTTCAACCTACGAACCCTGTACATGGTTAACTGAGCACATCTCAAGACAATTACCACGTGAATTTTCGCAATGACTATCCAGTCCTCAGGACAATCGGTACACACCAACTACACATTCTCAATGATCCTCTGATGTTCTCTTAGTTCACACTCAGTTCGTACTGGAAACTGCGCAAACAATAATGTCCGTTGCGGATGGATTCCACTGGTTTGTATATGGCTATGGAAAGCCAACCCAGCTTCAGGAATTTTTTCTGGCAAACATTGATTCGCCCATCATCTGCACATGCATTGCGCTCATATCTCAAGTTGCATATTGTTGGAGAATCTATCGCCTCAGTGGTTGGAGAGTAGTGACCCTTGTGATTGCTATAGTCAGCCATGGTCTTGTACTGGTCCTCTCGAATAATCTGACATACGTCCAGATAGTATGCTGCCAAGCTGCTGGTGGCTTTGGAATTGGCATAGTGGTGCTTCGATTTCCTTCATCCAGCTTCGACGATCATCTCATTAACTCTTACCTTGTTAGAACCAAGAGTTGGGGAGCATTAGCAAATGGAATAAATTGGACGACATATTCATGGTGGTAAGTCCTGGAATATACATACCACACTAAACACACTCTCATTGAAAATATTCGAATCAGATATGGACAGTATCAATGGCAGTCGCAGACACGACAATTGCCTGTGTGATGTCCTACCTAGTAAGTCCCCTAATCTCATCCAGGGAGTCAGAATTCTTTAGACTCACCGAGCCTCTAAGCTATTGTCCAATAACACCCCCAATAAGCAGGTTACGATTCCTACTCGGATTGTAAGACTTGTCATAGAGTCCAATGTCGCAACTGGTAGGTTACAAATGACCTTCAGGCTCTGCCTTACGACTGATTCGTGTCTCAAGCAACCGTGGCGATCGTCCAACTACTCACCACAGTTATACGTCCGATATCGCCACCGGTAAGTACACGAGCTTGTCTTCTCTGTTTGAAATCTGAAATCTAGGCAGAACACAAGCCTATTCTTATGCCCGTACGTTATTCCCCTCGTGTCACATCTCCGCGTTCCTGGCGCTGATCCAGATATTTAAAGAGGTTATGTGCTGGGAAAGTTGTACGTTCAACTGACCATCAGTAAGGGACTCATAACAGGAATCACTAATCCCATCGTAGGTACAGCAACTCGTTCATCACCATGTTGAACAATAGAAAGTACGCTGGTGGACTCGTTGAAGAAGCCGGAGCATACACTCTAGAAAGTGTCGCACTGGAGCGAAGCAAATCCATTAATGCCGGACTGAGGCCGCGATACATTCATACCCCAGGCGTCACAGATGGAATCACTATCCATACAGAGACAGCAATTCGCTTCGATAATGCTGCAGCCTTTGCCCCAGAGCAAAGCCCGAAGCAAAGTATCCGATATTCAGAAGTCTGATAGGCAAGACTTCATATGTTGAATAACAAATCAAGTAATTAATGATAATGTCATGTATGTAGATGTAAATGTCCTACGTTCTGTGCCACGTTGTGGCGTTGTAATTTTACCTTGATTAATGTGATTGTAAGTAATGACATTCGGCACAATATATGTGTCTATACTGCGGAGTTCAAGCCTATATCTCAAGCCGGAAGGACGGCTGCGCAATTCACAGTTGGAAACAAGGGGGCGAATCGACAATCAGGGAGCAAACCTGATTTCTCCTGGCATATAATATGAGGCGCAAGCTCAGGAGACCCAGTTACTTCGGGGGTGTACGCGTATGATGTGGCCCTCTGTACTAAGATTCCTCCAATTGTGAACATTGAGTGTCAAAAGTCCATTCATTGAAACCGATCAAGTTTCCGACGCAAGAGCTCGAAAATAAATCTTTAATTCAATAGAGATATATACAGTACTTTCCTTGAATAACCATCGCGATCGCACGAGGAGGTACTTCTAGAAGTTAGGTGGACTGGAGACATGATTCACGGTGACCTGTTTGAGATGAGAACAGGATTTTTCAGCTTTGGTTAGCCCGACACGAACAAATTGGTTTTTGCTACCGATGTGGGGGGCCGGCTAGGGGGACAAAGCTGACAGAAGTTCATGGACCGCCGGCTCGTCCCCCGCTCGTCTCCGTATACCCACACACTGAGCTCACAAAACACACGCCGGTGTGTGTGTTGCATCCTCGTGAGTCGATTACACTTTCCTCCATCCACTTTGATACGTTCTATTTCTTTTTGTATGTAGGATGGGAATGGAAACCGGTAGGATAGATCATGTTCTGTACTATAACTAGGGGTGCAATGTTAAATTCACACTGGCCACGCCCGGCGCGGAAGGTGCGCGTAGAAATCAAAAGCAATTCCAGGCATCAACTTGACCGCCCAAGAGTCGCCGCTAGATTCCATGCAGAAAACTAAGATGTCTCTTTTGGGTCATTTGATTGTCCCAGGGTTTAAGACTCATGACGGACATCTACCATTCCATGGGCGCCTTCCATCTGACGGGGAGGTGTGACAACTCATGTAAATACCCCTATCGGTCGGGTAGCGAGGATGCAATGATCTAGCCTTCAGAAGACTCAGAGTGGTCAGCGCCCAAAAGACAAGGCCGAGAGCCCTCACAAACTGCCATACATGAGTGACTTCAGGGCATTCCAATGAGGGAAATAATCCAGTTCTGGATCTTTACATTTCAGGATTCAGAATCATGGACCTGCGTCGATGTGTAGCGAGAGTAGCGAGGGTGCCGAGAAGATAGGAGGTGAAGAAATGAATTGCTCAGTGGCGTCGGCTATGGCGGAGCATTGTGTCTGTGCGCATTGCGAGCTCATCGAGTGCTATCGCTTCGGAATCGTGATCTCATGTAGTGATTCCACTCGAATGTTATAAGCCAGAAAATACCTAGACACGATGAAGGAATCGAGAAGGAAGCCTTTGCAGCCCGGTGGCAGGAATTCAAGATGCTGGGATACTTTTTTTGCATTTGTGTCGAGCAGTTGATCTCGAGTGCTTCTCTCGGTGAAGTTATTTGAGGTGCGGGAACTATAGTGTTCCATTGCGAACTCATCGGAGACTGCGGGAGTAGAGTAATTGATTAAGCTTGTTCGTGAGTTCTAGGGCTTGGGTTGGGGCAAGACCACTGGAGCCTGGGTGTTATCTAACAGGACTCGTTTATGTTTTTGTAAAAAAGCATAAGTTGTCAGGTATGTTATTTCGTACAATTGAAATGCATCGTACACTGGCTCCGAAGCGTTAGCTTCGCGATGACGAGTCTCCGAGGTGAGAGTGACTCCTGGTGGATTGATGGGGAGCAGGGTAAGAACCTGCGTGGGAAAATACGAGAAGTGAAATAATAAATTACTTAATTCCAACGTTCGCTATAGCTTCTCCTTTCCGACAGAACCAAGGCGTCGCACAGGCTGTGAGACCGTCGCCATGAACGCCACTTCCACCACCCTCGCGCCGGTCCTCGACTTCCTGGCCCACACACTCACTACCGCAGAGACTGCCTTCAACAAATTACCTGGCTCGGCGGTCATTCAACGCTACGTCAAAAGTTCTCACCAAAACGACCCCGGCAGGACAATTCTGGAGCTCATCTTGTTCATCTTCGCAATTCGCACTTTGCTGCAGTCCAGAACTCGTGCAGAGAAGAACTTTATCAAGTTTTCTGACAAGGTCACTATCCTTTTGATGAGCACAAATATTCCATGCACTAATGCATCAGATACTTCAGGAAATAGACGAACTTGTGGACGAATGGACACCTGAATCACTCGGACAACCACTGACACCTCAGGAGCAGGCAGACCTTGCCGCCGTTCCCGTCATCACTGGTCCCAATGGTCCTAAACCCAAGCTCGTGAGCACTGGCAAGACTGCCATTAACCTCGCGAGTTTCAACTTTACGGGCTTGTCTGGCCACGAGGAGATTAAAGAGCGAGCGGTGGAGACTCTGCGCAAGTACGGTCTGGGTAGCTGCGGGCCACCCGGTTTCTATGGTACACTCGGTGCGTGTTCTTGGTAGTCTGTTCCCGCGCAGCGCTCATCCAGCCATGTTTAGATGTCCATATGGACCTGGAACGGGATATTGCCGATTTCCTGGGTGCCGAAGCTGCAATCCTCTACTCGCAGGGTTTCTCTACAATCTCTTCCGTGATTCCCGCGTTCTGTAAGCGGGGTGACATTATTGTCGCCGACCGCGGAGTCAACTTTGCCATCCAGAAGGGCATTCAAATTTCTCGTTCTACTGTCCGCTGGTTCGACCACAATGATTTGAAGAGCCTAGAGGAAGTGTTGGAGAGTGTGGAAAAAGAGAGGAAGAAACGCCGTGGACCTCTTACCCGTCGCTTCATCGTCACCGAGGGTATCTTTGAGAAGGACGGTGCAATGGTTGACTTACCCAAACTCGTAAGCAGTATCTCGTTACTCGTAGCTACATTTCTAATCAATTATATTTAGATCGATATTAAATTTAAACACAAATATCGCCTCATCCTTGATGAGAGCATCTCGTTTGGTACTGTTGGAAGGACGGGTCGTGGCCTAACAGAGCTCTACAATGTTCCAGTAAGTCTTTTGTACCTCTATCTCGTTGCGAAAGCTAACGTCCTGATACAGGCTTCCAAAGTAGACATGCTCGTCGGTTCAGTCGCTAATACTCTCAACTCTTGCGGAGGCTTCTGCGCCGGTTCGCAAATCGTGGTTAACCATCAGGTTCGTCTATCATTATGTATCGACTATTCCAGCCTTGTGGCTTACAGCCGTCATTACCTAGCGCATCAATGGTCTCTCCTTCGTATTCTCTGCCTCTATGCCTGCCCTCCTTTCCGTCGCCGCTTCCGAAGGGATCAACATACTCCGTAACACACCTTCAATCCTCGAATCTCTACAAGAAAATGTTCAGGCGGCTCGTGCGATCCTCGACCGTGTAGATTGCATCACCATCCCTTCGCACCCTGCGTCACCTATTATTCACATCTATATCAAGAACTCGAAATCATCGCTGCATCCCTCCGCCGCAACTGCCATCGTCCCTTCGAATAAGCCTTCCAACCCAACCTCGATTCTGCCCAAGGACGCGGCCAGCTGGGATTGGGATATTCAGGCAGAGGAAAAGATTTTGCAGGATGTTGTTGATGAGGCACTTGCGCAGGGTGTGTTGATTACGAAGGCGAAGAGGTTGAGGGGTCAGGAGCTCGTTGAGCCACGACCGAGTATCAGGTTGGCTTTGACAAGTGCGTTGACGAAGAAAGAGACGGAGAAGGCTGTTGGTGTCGTGAAGGCTGCGCTGGTGAAGGTTCTTAGTAAGAGGCGCTAGGGCCCTAGTCTTGTTCTGTTGGCGCTTGGAGGTGCTCACCCGGACCGGAAATGTTTCATGATTTTTTTTTTCCTTTGTGGAAGGTATTTAATGCTCACTTGATGAATCTTATGTGCATCTATTCATAGATTAATAATAACGTGCATTCTACTAACACGATAAGAGCGTACTAATGGAAATCAAATAACCCTGACGCCTCTCAGCGTTCATGAATAAAACTCAGAATACAAGGAACGTATGTTAAAATGAGGGCAACAGGAACCTGAAGTCCACGCAAACAGACAAATGACTAGTGTCGTACTAGGCGCGGGCACAGACACAGCCAGACACAGCCAATTCCACATGTACACACACGGTCAACGATCGTGTGAATATTGGGAATTGATTACTTGCATATACCCAGGCGGTGGCTCATCTGTCAATCCCTGTGCGTACGGTGAGTTTTGCTGCGTTCGTAAGAATTGTAAGTGATCCATCATTATCCTCATTTGGTCCCGCATATCCGTCAGCATTGCTGGATCCACCATCGGTTCCCCCGTCGCTGGCATACTGGGGCGCCCATCCGGTCCCCTAGGCTGCCCCGTTACGGGATCAAGCGTCCCGCCAGGTACGATACGTATCACGGGCTGAGGATGTAAACGAAAGGGATCACGATCTGCTCCAGGGACGCTACCATCATCAACATTATAACCATGTCCAAAGCCATGCGCACGTTGCTGACTTTGATTTTGTAGTCGACGTTGATCATGTACGTATGATGATTTAAGGGATCGCATTTGGGATGTGACGGTTTCAATGTGGTGGTTCAGTTCGCGTTGACGTTCCTGTCGGATGTGATTTCTGTGTTCGGGGAGGGGAGGATACGTTTCCATTCCTTGTGCTCGGTCATGGCCGGTTGAGGGAGGGGCAAGTGGTATCAAGTAGCGCTCTTCGTCCGCTGGGCGTCCCAGAGTATTGCTGGGGGAAGAAGAACCGAAGAACGGGTGCGCTGTCGATTCTAGTTCCTTTACTCGCCTGTGCCTGTAGAATGAAGCTACAAGAATGAGCGCAACTATGGCAATGAAGCCGCCGACGACACCACCGGCTATAGCTTTGGCCGTCTCGTGATCGTTGGAGGTTTGAGATGGCGATGGTACTGTGGACCCATCGGGATCAATTTGATCTGTGGAGCTCGCAAAGGTTCGCGTTGCGTTTGGCCTGCTGCGATATTGATGAGGGACAGTGGATGGAAGGAAATTTGAAAGTACTATACACGATGTTTGCATAGTCAAAATTCAAATAGTTGGCAGTGTTGGGGTTTCCTTCCAGCGTGATGCTTAAGCTATGATTCTGCGAGCCTAGCCCATATCTTGAGAAAGCTAACGTATTGTACTGGTAAGCATCGGGTATGCTTGGGCTGGTCCAGGAGCTTGGATCTCCATCAAAATTGAAGCTACATGCTGTGGTCGACTGGTTTGAAAGGACAAGGAAGACTTCTAT
>QFDT01000827.1:0-29083 GCA_003315915.1 Macrolepiota dolichaula | reverse complement strand
TGTTCCGTGTACTTCTAGGGCAGTTCGGTGAGAGGTATCACCTACTCCAAACTTCCTCCAACTTATTTATTATGAAAGCCAATGTCCTAACACTCATTCTGATCGCTGGCTTTTCTCTCAGTTTTGCTGTTCGAGACTTCATTGAAGGAGCTGTCATAGCAGCCGTTGTTGTCCTAAATACTACGTGGGTCATCAGTCACCCCTATTTGTATCGTGTATTAACCCTCTGATCCTCCAGAGTTGGTTTTTTTCAGGAGTACAAAGCAGAAAGGACGATGGACTCTCTACGCCAGCTCTCGGCCCCAATCGCTCGTGTTGTCCGGAGTAGTGAAGGGATCTCCGTTCCTGCCAAGGACGTTGTACCCGGTATGCTTAATGAGCGTTGCCTGGTTGTGGCTATGTCATTTATGATATCTAGGTGATCTGGTCTTACTTAACATCGGAGATGTTGTACCTGCCGATGTGATCATTGTCGTTTGCCAAATGCATACTTGTTATTCATGATTTATAGATCCGCCTTCTCGCTACGTGTAGTCTGGAGGTGTCGGAGCAGCTGCTCACGGGAGAATCAGTACCAGGTTCGTGCCTCCAGAATGTAATAAGCCACAAATAAACTTGCCGCGTCTAGTGGCCAAGGACACCGAGACCTACCCGAGTGAAGAAGCCGAGATCCCGGTTGGTGACCGTTTGAACCTCGTTTATGCCTCAACGACCGTCACCAAAGGCCGTGGTAGTGGCATTGTCACCGCTACTGCCATGAACACTCAGGTGGGTGGGAACAATCTGGAAAGCCAATCGACGACATATTCTCCCTGTATCAGATCGGTCGTATCGCCGGCGCAATTGGCGCAAGCGGCAAGATCACCACCATGCCCGAAGCAGAACAGCACTCGTTTTTCCGACGCGCAATGGAGAAATTTGCCATATGGCTGTAAGGAGTGATGATTCCACGATAACCTTACGATTCTTAATCAAACTCAGTGGTCTCCGCACAGGAACGCCTCTTCAGATCAAACTCAACAAGCTCGCATACATACTGTTCTGTTGTGCTATCATCCTTGCCATCGTTGTATTCGCCGCTGCTCGATGGCGTTTTACAGATGAAGTAGTTCTATACGCTATCGCGGTTGCACTTTCCATCATACCGGAGTCCCTTGTTGCTGTCTTGACCCTGATAATGGCAGTGGGAACTCGAAAAATGGCGAGAGAGCATGTCATAGTCAGAAAACTGGACGCCTTGGAAAGCCTGGGTGGAGTCACAGACATCTGTAGCGATAAAACAGGCACGCTTACTCTAGGTATGTTCTTTCAATCCAGTTCCAACTTGGCGCCACATTAACGTGCCGCAGGACAGATGTCCGTTCGGAAATTTTGGTTAGCTGCTGGTCCGGAGCACCACACTGAGTTTACGGCCGAAACAACTTCAGTCGCCCTACAACCCTCCGGCCATGTCCACCGCGACAGTGATGGATCAGTCTTGGACCCTCTTACTATATGTGAAGGGCTAGCTCAAGCAGTACGGGCGATTGCATTGTGCAATATTGCGACGTACGTATTTCCCGGCATAATATCAGTCACCACTAATATAGGTATTCGCAGAGTACGAAAAGATACAGAGGGTGTATGGAGGACGACAGGTGATCCGACCGAAGTCGCGCTTCAAATCTTCGCAATGAAACTACAACATGGCTGGCTACCTCTGTCCAAATCCGCTACCGAGACTGAAGATAAATCTTTGCATCCAACCGTTCGCGAGGCCGCCGATGTTGAGCGGGAGAAAGATAAAGTTTCCAATGATAAGAATACGAGAGAATATCGATTTGAGTTGAAAACTGAATTTCCCTTCTCCAGTGACCTCAAACGGATGTCGATGATCTATTCCGATATTGAGCATCCCGATCAAGCCTTGGTCATCATGAAGGGTGCTGTAAGTGTATCCCAACATCAAGATGGGCCACTACTCATATCGCTTAGGTCGAACACATTCTTAATCTTGCGGTCTCCTACATCCCAGACCCAGAAAGGGAACCCACGAAGCTTGTTGACCTTACTCCCGAGATGAGGAACGTGGTCATGGCCAGGGCAGAGGCATTCGCGAGCCAGGGTCTTCGCGTGTTGTCGTTTGGTCATCGTACGGCTCCCATGTCGGGCGTTGAGGGTTTCACACGTGAAGAGGTTGAAAAGGATTTCGTTTTTCTTGGTCTAGTTGGTATCTCTGATCCACCCAGACCTGAAACATTGGGTGCAGTCAGGGCATGCAAAGGCGCTGGAATTGTGGTTCACATGTGAGTGGAATCACTTAAAACCAAAAATACACAGACATTTTTCTTATATATATACATATACAGGCTGACAGGTGACCATGTCACAACGGCTCGTGCTATCGCTGAGGCTGTCGAAATAATCTCACCCAGCACGCCTACAAGTGCGGTGACGACGGCATCTGAGTTCGACAAACTTACGGATCTCGAGATTGACGCACTTCCGGAACTACCACTGGTGATAGCTCGTTGTGCTCCTGAGACGAAAGGTAGGTGATATGTGTTTTTGGATAAGCGGATTTCTCCAACCTTTGACATATCAGTTCGCATGATCCACGCCGGGAAGCGAAGAGGAAAACATCTATCTATGTCTGGAGATGGTGTTAATGATTCACCCGCCCTCAAGCTCGCGCCCGTCGGTATTGCCATGGGTATGACTGGATCCGACGTAGCCAAAGATACCGCCGATCTTGTACTGACTAATGAGTGAGCTTTATTTTTGTCCCCAACCTTGCCTGAATGCTGAGAGTATTCTATAGCAATTTTGATTCTATTCGCGTTGCCGTCGGCGAAGGTCGCCGCCTGTTTGTGAATATTCAACGTTTTATCCTTCACCTTCTAACTATAGATGTTGCGGAATCGATCCTTCTTGTCGTGGGGCTCTCTTTCCTTGACGATGAAAATCGAACCGTCTTCCCCGTAAGCCCTCTCGGGATTCTCTGGATAAACATGGTGGGTGATACCTCAATACCAGCTAGAGCCTGGAGCTTACACAACTTGACAGCTTACAAGCTCACCTCCAGCCTTTGGTTTGGGTGTGGAAAAGGCGCCTATTGACTTGATGACGAAACCCCCACATCCCATAAAGGATGGTGTTTTTTCTTGGCCTCTCATTATAGATTGCTTTGCCTACGGTATCGTCATGGGGGCAACATCACTCCTTAACGTAAGTACCTCGCCCGGCATCATGCAAGCGCTCTCACCTCAAATAATCAGTTCGTCATCGTTGTCTACGGTAGATACAATGCACAACTTGGCCAAGACTGCAATCATAATGCATCCCCGGACTGCCGGATCGTGTTCCGGGCCCGATCTACCGTCTTTGCTACCTTGGTCTTCCAGATCTTGCTGTACGCCCTAGAACTTAAGTCCTGTGAGTCACCAAATTTTTAGCTCATCCAAGAGTGACTGGTTTGATATCACAGTCGACCGCTCTCTTTTTGCATTAACACCGGGTCGCCCTTTCTATATTGACCTGTGGGAGAACCCAATCCTCCTCTGGTCTGTAGTACTTGGCATGGCTAGTGTTGTAATTCGTGGGTCCCTCTTCCATCGTCATTGCCTAGACTAATGATTCACTCAGCTATCTATGTTCCTGGAGTCAATACCAAAGTCTTTTATCAGAGCAATATTGGCTGGGAATGGGGTATTGTTATTGGCATGTCCCTTGTCTTTGTCACCTGGTGCGAACTGTGGAAAGTCATCAGAAGGCCTCTATACAAACGCTGGACCCCCCCTGTCATCACCTTGCCTGGGCCCTGACTATCGGATGCTTCATTCGACGCAGGTAGAGGTGGATACTCTGAACGGCGATGCCACCTCCTTGTGATCCCGCACTGGAGAGTGGTTTTGCCGCGAACAGATGAGGAACTCACGTGGTGATGATCTGGTCAATGTATCTCTTGATGATATATCATATATCATATATCACTGTCTGGCACCAACAATAGCACTCGTTCGCTATTCTAGCTTTGGGCAAGCATCCACCCACCTCAACTGTGATACCAAATAAGAACAGTGAGACACTTCTCGTAAAGGCAACATATCTGACGATCCAACAGCTGAGTATCGGGTCGACCACCTTTTTTTCATGGATGATCAGCCAAAGAAGAAGTGATCATTGATTGGTATTTTGTAATGATCCTCTGTGTATGTGCAATGTATGGGAACAGACACTGCACAGATACAACAAGATCCAGGTCAAACTGAAACGGATCTTTCGCATATGCGCCAATGTCGAGTTGTCATCGTCGCACCATCGCCGCGGTGCATTGGAACATATCATAATGCCGACGACCATGGACCCAAATCGAAACCATGATAATATTGAATGTCACGACAACAAACAAACATCCCTCATTGAGCTGCTTGCTGCGCCCCACAATCGGCAGGAGCAGTGGAACTGGAATGGGTATTGCAAAAGAAGTTGGATTATGTTTCCCCTCGAGGTCCATCTCGTCGCCAGAAGAACATATCTGGCGAGGCTTTGGGGAGTAGATAATCTGAATCATCTTTGATCCTGGTCCTATTCTTTCGTTGCGCCTCGAGAGGAACCTAAAACAGTCTAATCATGGGATACCCGATCTCCCTTACCTATCAGCTCGGTTCGGGAAGAGAAATCCACACACGTCTGATCTTTTCCGAGGAGAAATAGCGTCTGGTAAACTTCGGAAAGGTTCGTCACAGGCCGTGTCCACTGTCCGCCACACAATCTGGCGTGCTTGTTGTTCTGACTACTCGTGCGATGGGGAAGAGAAGACTTGTGGATGGTCATCGGTCGAAGAAACGATTGTAAGTGATTGAGTTTTGATAATTTTTGTGGCGGTTTGAAATACCAGGTTTGAAAAACCTGAGTTCATATTATGGCCCTTGTAGATCGTGTGCATTGAGCCTTCGCACGTTGAGGAGCAGACAGCCGAGGAAGCGAGATGGACAAAACGATTGGCATATATTGAAAGTGCAGATCTCCCACGCGATATTGAGCAATCCAATCACGTGTGGGACATTTATCTCTCCCAGCTGTCCTGTCTAGCAATGGTGTCTCCTCACGGGATGGCGGTGTCTGTGCACACACCCTTGATTCGATGCTTCTTAAGCATTTGATCTCTCAGGTTCTTATCTCTCCTCCTCTCAGCTCCCTCCCCTCAAGAATGGCCCTCACTGTTGTTGTCGACGTCCCTGCCCTCAAAAAGCGACTCTCTGTTCCTACTGGGCTTTTCATCAATAATGAATTTGTTCCTTCAATTGATTCGTCGGAGAAAATAAAGTATTTCCCCGCCCTACTTTCTCGTGTCCATGTCTTGACCCTGGTGCCAGAGCTATCAATCCTGCGACAGAAGAAGTCATCTGTTCTGTTGTCTCAGGTAATGCGATATGGATAAACCCCAATTTATCTCGATTCTGAGGGTGCCTAGCATCCCCAAGGGATATTGATCGTGCCGTCGAAGCGGCTCGAAACGCTTTTAAGACGACCTGGGGAAAGAACGTCACTGGTTTTGAACGAGCTAGGCTCATCAACAAGCTCGCCGATCTGATTGAACGCGATGCACAGGAGCTTGCCGAACTAGAATCTCTTAACAACGGAAAACCTGTCAAAATCGCAAGGTATGACATTCAGTCCTATTTTTGCCACCCCACTGGAAATTTTCTAGGGATTTTGATATCGGAGATAGTGTCCAATGTCTCCGCTATTATGCTGGCTGGGCCGACAAGATCATTGGCCAGGTACGAGTAAACCTAAGCACTGTCGCCATATCCTAAAATTACACACCACCTTATAATTTTCATAGACACTTGAAGTCGACAACAAAGTTAAATTGGCTTTCACTCGACATGACCCGATCGGTGTCTGCGGGCAGATGTAAGTGATTTGACTCTGATAAAGTAGCTCGAACTGAGGCAATTTTATTGAGCATCCCGTGGAATTATCCCATCAACATGTGGTCTGTCAATGCTTGTCTTTCTTAAAAACACGATTATCACTAAATCATGCATCAGGGCCTGGAAAGTTGCGCCTGCCCTTGCGGTCGGATGCACAGTCGTCATGAAACCATCGGAATTGACACCTTTGACTGCCCTAGTATGTAAACTTGCAATGCTAAAGGAGCTCTTCTGATCTTGTACAGAAACTATCTGAGCTTGTGAAAGAAGCTGGGTACGTAACGGGATGTTCAATTGTCTATGCACCACTTAGGTATTACGATCACATAGGTTCCCGCCTGGTGTGGTCAACACGGTCCCATCCTACGGTCCTGTTGGGGGCGCGGCACTGGCTGCCCACCTAGATGTTGACAAAGTCGCATTTACCGGATCTACTATCACCGGACGCAAGATCATGGAAGCGGCCGCAAAAAGCAACTTGAAGAAAGTGGGTGTGCTTCTATCAGTATTCCTTTCTAACTCGTAACTAAGCAAAAAAAAAACTGGTTTCAGGTATCTCTGGAACTCGGCGGTAAATCGCCTCATCTAATTTTTGAGTCAGCAGATCTGGAACAAGGTGAGTGGTTTGATTTGTCCCGTTCAAAGGACCTCTCCCACTATCACTTCTTCGGAACGCATCCGTTGTGTTCTTAACACGAGAACCACAATGCAGTGGAAGGTTGCAATACCTTGACCAATAAAATACGGGCGCCGCATCATCCGGCGACCTATTTGACTCCGGTCGGTGATCTGCGTAACACCTCTCCTCTGTCATTTCTCCTGTTGGATGGGGTTAGAACATCCACGGGCTCAATTGAAGATATTTTTGTTCTGACATACAATGATTTCTTATTTCCTTCTGGGACCGTATTTCACTAATATTTATTGTTTTTGACCGTAGCTGCCAACTGGGCCGCGCTGGGCATCTGCTACAATACAGGCCAGGACTGCACAGCCGGCTCTCGTGTTTACGTACAAGAGTCCGTTTATGACAAATTCGTGGAACTCCTTACTGCAAAGGTCAAGGCCACAGTCATCGGCAACGGATTTGATGAACAATCTACTGGTGGCCCAGTGGTCAGTCGTGCAAACATGTTTGGTCGGATTGTTTTGTCTAAGTATCCAAAACAGGTATCGAAAGGCCAGTATGACCGCGTGTGGGGCTATATTGAAGCAGGCAAACAAGAAGGTGCCAAACCTATTATAGGTGGAGTCAAGCGAGAAGGAAAGGGTTTCTTTGTGGACCCAACAGGCAAGTGGGTTCTGGAGGTTTGCTTGAGGTATCTGACACCCGTTTCCAGTCTTCACAGAGATCCGTCCCGATATGAAGATCGTAGGTCGATTTCCCATGATATATAGAATCTGGTTGTTGATAAACCCAAAAGGTCAAGGAAGAGGTATATCAGAAAGTCAATGCGGCTGGAATACTCCGCGAATTAATGCATATCTGTAGATATTCGGCCCCGTACTCTCGGTAGGCAAGTTCAAGACGGAGGGAGAGGCAATTACACTGGCGAATGAAACCAGTTACGGTCTAGGTGCAGGTCTTCACTCAAGTAGGTAACTGACGCCCGATTCGCCCGATGATTGCTCATAAAGTCACCATGTGCACCTTTGTATTTATGGCGTAGATGACGCCAATCAGTGTATGCGTGTTTCATCGGCTCTCGAAGCAGGCACTGTGAGTACAGCTATCGTCTACGGCTTTGTGCATATTTGCGCAGTCGCCTTGGCCGACTCCGCGTCATAATTCACTGGTGAACCGATCACAATGATAGGTCTGGGTGAATCAATACAACCTACTGAACAATAACGTCCCATTTGGGGGCAAGAAACAGTCCGGCATTGGTGCGTCCTATGACCAACCTCTCCGCCACAAACTCATTTGGTCCTCAGGTCGCGAGCTTGGTAGTTACGCGTTAGAAGAATATACATCCGTGAAAGCCGTACACTGGAACTTCGGCGAACAAATCGAATGGCCCCTGTAATGAATGGCCTTGACAGTTCATGTACAACCATTGAACTCGCCTGCACTGTTTAATATCAATGTCTTCTGAAAGAGCCTTCTAAAAACGAATGGGTTAATTAAACGTCAGACCTGGAACCGTCATGGGGTTGACCCTGACTGAATGGCTCCGCTAGAAACAATGATCCCACGTTTCACGACATTGGGAATTTTAGGTGTTGACCAAAGGGATGGAGACATTCTCAAGGGCTGCGGATGCACAAGTCCTCGGAGTGGAAGACACGCTTCGTTCCAGACCGCCCGCTGACAACCGAGGCCGGGCTGATTGGTTACTACAATACATTGATCTCATTATTATGTATGTATGTTGGGCGTAAACAATTTCTGCCCGTGCCACACCATCTTTTGGGGGCTACCCTGAATGACGTTTGGCGTGCAGGTGCTGTGACTAGCCCAATATCGACAACTTCTTCACTGCACAAGGTAGTAACCTATTCAGTCTTCGGAAGTTCGCGAGGGGCCTTGCGAAGACACTTGCAGGGAGTGAGGCAAAGCTTCTCGCCACTCACATAAGCTTCTGACAATTCCCAGTGCCTCTGCCGCTACTCGGATGCTTCATGGCAAGGATCTTCCGAGTTCTCCACTGGTATTGGCCAATGTTCCGGGCGACAAAAAGGTTGTTATTTTCAAGATGAAGATCAGCCGGATCAGAGCAAGAGTTAATTACACTGTTCAGCTCAACAGCGATGGAGTACATTATATCACAACCCGCGGCTGATAAACAAAGCGATATCGAGCAAAGATAAACAGCTAGAGGTGGATAGCGAGGCGGACGACGAGAGCGAGAGGTCATGGATTAAGAGATGAAGTATGCTAGAGATGGGGGGGCAAGGCCATGACGGGTCATCACCGTTTGCGCCAAGCGCCAGGCTCGGATGGGTGCGCAGGGAGCGTGTCGTTAACGAGATTATTGACCATAGTAATGACTGACGCGAGGGATTACGGAACGTGAGTGACGATCGTCTTAACGACAGGATGCGCTCACCTATTATCGAAAGAGGGTCCGTTCGGGATGTTGGGGTCTGGGTATGTTACAAGGCCGCTCGGCTGCTGATTTGATGTATAGTAGGGATGGGTTGGGGGACTAGTATAGTACGACCTGGGCGTGGCGCGGGGTTGTTGATCTAGCCCGTATAGCGGTTGCGTATACGGGTCATTAGACGGTGGATATGGGGCGTACGATGAATTCGGAGCCGTTATTTGGGGCATGTAATTGTTCGGTTGCATATTGTACACTGCTGGGCCCGAGCCCTGCCATTGATTTGTGTTATCCCCATAGTTTGGGGACGAATGAAAATCCACGCCGTTGGTGAAACTAGGCCCTTCGTCACGAGGGGCGGCCTGGCTGACCGGCTGTGGTGCAGGGTAGTAAGAAGGATTGCTGATGACGCGAGGGAAGAAGAAAAGAATCAGAGGTCTGCTGATCTGCCATAGGACAAAGCACGTACCTTTGGGAATAGAGCGTTCGCGGCGATGGGCGATGAAGGACGTTTCGGTCGTTTTCCATGTGAGGGTGGGGCGCCACCACTGGAGACATAGGTATGTGTGGCTGGCTAGGTTTGTGGTGGTCTTCGGAGCTGCTAGTGGGGGTCCTAGAGTTACCTCTGGTGGGGGTGTTGTCCTCCGCGACGGGCTTGAACTCGCAGGTAATCTTGTCGCGTTCACATCGCTTGCACGGTGGCGCGCTATCTTTGTTTTCGCACTGAGGGGGAAGTCGGTCAGGTGATGAAGGTGCAGATAGGACGGCGAGGACCTGCCTTCAATTTCCGGGAGCGGCAGCTAGTACAAGCCATATCTGACCGCCGCTTGGTCTTTTCGGTTTTCTCGGGGTGGGTGGACATGGGTGGGTATAGTGTAATGGAGAACGACCCGATGATGCTTGAAGAACAAAACTGGGAGCTGATCAGCATCCCTAGCAGCGTTTGATTGTCATTTATATAGAGCTGCTGCCAGTGGGAAATGAACGAGGAGGGGAATAACTGAACTGGATGGCATCAAAAACAGTATAATGTTGAGATGTCCCGTATCTCCCAAGCGTGGCGTTTCAATTCTCTACACGTGAATAGGGCATGCATCCGAGGTATTCTACACCACAAGAATATGCATCGTCTTAGGTTGAGTGGAGCTCGGGCGCTGAAGAGTCGAGGGAAATACAAAATACCGACAAGTGTTCGCCACGACAATGAGTCGTTCGTCTTTCCCTTGACAGACATAAAAAAATTTTTTTTGAGAGCCGCTGAAGAAAGTGCAACTGAGTCATTCAGTGATTAGAGTGGCTTGTTTTGAAAGGAAACCGGTTTGCAGGTTGGATCTGAGATGAACAGTAGGAGAGTTGATTGAATTAGACCGAAAACAACTCCACACACCACATCAGATGCATCACTAGTCATTGCCGTGCGGCATGGGAACTGCAGACGATTTTAACGCTTCCCCTTCTATTGGATCTCGCAACACTGTTCTTTGCAGCGTCGGCGTTGCCTTTTGCAGTTGATAATATGTAATCATCCGGTGTCGATAGTCCGAGCTTCTACTGGCGATTGATCGTTCCTCAGCTGTCCCGAGGGCAGGAATCAGTCAGGCTTGAAACTGTTCTCCGGAGTACAAGGGACAATACAACTGTCAATACATGGTACACGTGCTTTATGATTTACAGAGCAAGATAATCTCGAACCTCCTCTTCAGTGAGCTTTCTAAATGTCGGTTTGGGCCGGACATTCGCACCGACGGGGCTTTCCTCTAATTCTTTTGGTGTTGGCACTGTCACAACACCAATCTCAATGGTCTTCTCCGTCATCTGTCCTTCGAACCCTTCCTTCAAGGTCAACAGAGCGGTGTGAATAGCATCTTCCAGGCTGATATCGTCGTTGTATCTACGAGCGAACGCGTGACTGAGCATCGGTGGTAGCACATTATTCTGGTTCCTTACCTTTTTTCCAGAAATGTCTTCGCGTTCACCATATTCTTACCAATCGCACTGGCTTTCCATGCCCAAAATGACCCTGACGGGTCCACCTGATATAATGAAGGACCACGATTGATATCCCATCCGGCTACAAGTAAGGACACGCCAAAAGGTCGAACACCACTAAGGTAGTAATGAGGGGGCAAGCGCTTGTTCAGGGAGGATGTTCACCTACCCAGATTGCGTTGCCTTTTGCATCACATTCGCGATCTCCTGAGTGAGCACTCGTGTCGGCGGATATTCATTGTATATCTTCCAGTAGGCCTGAGCACTTTTACGAGCTTGAGTGACCAGCACTCTAAAGTCAGGGCCCATTCCCGAGTACACGATGCCGATGTTAGGGCAGATTACCGCCACTTTATCCACAACAGAGTCATCGATGAGGATGGAGGAAGACTTCTTCTCAGTGGCTATCACGATTCCATTGGATGCTGGCGGTATGGTCAATGCATGGAGCCATCGCCTAACGTTAAACACGCACCTTTAATTCCAAGACTGGTTGTTCCCTGCGATACCGCAGCTAGGGCATGCTCAATCTGAACTAGCTTTCCGCTCGGGGAGAATACGGTAAGAGAGTAGCTGGATCACGTTCGAGTTAGTAAGTAGTATCCCGTAAAGATGACAACCAGGATACCTGTATGCACCGCCGTCCGCGTTGGCCATGAGATGAGTGTATGAATGGAAGTGGTAATGATGAATCTAAATGCCATGACGCGTACTGGATGCCTGTTTGCACATGTTGTCGCAGTCGCGAGTCGCGTGTCATTGATCTCCGATCATCCCCTCTGTTCTCGTCAATTCCCTAACAGGGTCTGCTTAACCGACTCAGCCACAATAATATGCGCGACGCGCCAGAACAAATATTGCAAGACGACGCTCGACAACGAGGCTTTCCACGATTCTGGGCCATATCTGTTGTTCCAAGATCCGAATAATAAAACCATACAATTACATTCATACTCCATGAAACAGTTATATAGACATAATCGAACAATCGTAGATGTCATCTAAGCATCGACTGCCGAGCGAACAGACATCGAGACAATCGTCCGTGTATTTTAGACCTTGAAGGGAGTGGTCCTGAGGTAAGGCTGTTGAAGGGTGGTAATGAGTTGTGTGATTCCGAGGTGTGCTTTCGATTCACACTCACCTTGTGGACTGTGTGTTCAGGGAAAAGGGTCTTCGCCTCCTCGTTTGTGACACCGGGATGGACAATGACATCATCACCCTTCTTCCAGTTAACAGGGGTGGTGATACGGTGCTTGTCACCAAGTTGCAAGGCTAGCAGACCAATATGAGATCAGTATCCGGTGTTTCATCATCTGAATCACTATTCTTACAATCAATAACACTAGTCGATATTCACGAGGATCAGTTGTGCCCGTAAGGAATATTTATTATGCGCACGTACCGAATGATTTCGTCAAAGTTACGACCGGTGGAAGCGGGGTACGCGATGGTCAAACGAATGACCTTCTTGGGATCAATGACAAAGACAGTACGAATCTATAGGGTCTTAGATAACCTGGGTATTAGCTGGATGCCATTCAACACTCACGGTGAATGGAAGACCCTTGGCGTCCCTATTGGTGGCATCCTGCTCATCCAACATGTCGTACAGGGTAGAAATCTTCCTGTCGGGATCGGCAATCTATGAAATGAACGACCTAAGCAGCCGCGAATATGTGATTGTATGAATGGAATTCACGATAGGGAACTGGACGTCGGTGGGCCCAAATTTGGATCCGTACTCGTTGATGTCTTGAACCCACTTGTGATGCTCTTCGAGTCCATTGGCGGAGATGCCGATCACCTTGACGCCACGCTTCTCGAAATCGGGGGCACGACGAGCGACCTCTCCGAGCTCGGTGGTACAGACAGGGGTGAAATCACCAGGATGAGAGAACAGGACAGCCTGAGCCCTATTATTAGTATTCGATGTCTCTGCGATCGTATAGATATTACCCACCCATGAATCACCAATCCAGTCGTGGAATTTGATGGGTCCGGCAGTTGTTTGGGCCTCAAAGTCAGGGGCAATGCTACCAAGGCGGAGGGAAGACATGATGGTGTAAGCTACGAATGAAAGAAGGGAACTTTTTGACCGATCGACTCGAGTGGGAGCTGGCTAAATAGGTCCCCACCAAGCTCAAGTGGATCGCGCCTTTCTTTCACACGGTCTCAACTTGCGTTCGCATTGCGTGCTCCTGACTATCATCCGAAACGACGTTAGATTATCGAATCATACTATATACAGATAGAAAACCAGGGCAATATCGACTGTAATTTTCGGTAATTTCAGGAACGCACTCGCACTAGGGGGTTTAGACCGACCACAGAAGCTTCAATAATATGCAACTGCATGGAGCAGGCTGTGCGGATGCTTCTCTTGCTGGGTTTGGAGAATCTTATCGATGTCCTCATCAAGGTCTTCGGTTGCTTCGATCTTCGCAGATAATGTCATCCCTGGTACATGTGATCTCCAAATAAGACTTACTGCCGCTGCCAGATCTAACATAGCTTTCCCAGCGATCAACGCCTCTTCATGATTATCCTTAATTTCAATGTTTACGATATGAACAGGTTTGTTAAATTCCCCTCCCCGCGTCATAAGGTCTGCGGAAAGCAATATCAGTTGAGAATTCACCCGCCTACGCGCAGCACCAAGTCTCACCATCGCAAACGGCGTCAAAACATCGTTCTTCACAGGTAATAACAACATCAGCAACGCTCCTGTTCTCCTGCCATCTTTCTGGAGCTAATTTGATGCGGCGGTTTCTATCGAGCATCTGCAGAAGGCCATTGGCAGTATATCTAGATTTTGATGTGAGTGAGAAGCGAGGAAGCAAGGACTCGCTCACAATCGAGGATCCTTCGAGTTCAGCTCCTCATAAATAGAATTATAAGGTGTCCCAAATGGATAGATGTTAGGTTTGTCTATGGAGGGTCCTGGCAATCGCACAGCTGAACCAGTACCAGAAGATATGACACGGTACCCGGCCTTGCTTGACAGATCCTTTGGAATTCAGAAGGAGAAGAACACAGTGGAAATTGCTCACAATAGCACATAATGACCCTCCATTGAACGATTCTTATCAGGGATCAATAACGGGTTCGCATTTTAATTGTTGAAAATGAAACCAACCTGGTTGCTCGCACAAACGACACAGAACAGAGGGCGGGGCTTAAATCCAGGTGGCGGAGTAGGGTGTTCCAGGATTTCGACCTCCTCTGTATTCTCGGAAGGTATTGGGGTACTCATGGACTCGACTGGGAGTTCTGTTCGCGTCGGGAGTTCCCCAAAGTCTGTCGGAAGGGTTGTGGGTGGCTGTGGCTGTGGGGGGATGTTGCCCTGTCCACGTTGTAATCGGGGGTCAGCGCGTGCGAGTCGTGGATCGCGAGCTCTTCGAGGATCCATTTGGAGAGGTTGCTGCAAGAGGCAATAATGAGCAACTCAGAAATCAATAGCTTGTTATGATGTATTTGAATATGGGGAGAATGTAGGGTAGAGCCTCAGCAGTATCCAGAACATTTTGGTCTTCTCCACGACCCGTCGCAGGTTACATGCCACAATAAGTTTTGTTAGCAGACGGAAGGTCGTTAAGACTCCACTCTGAATCATCACAGGCCGTAGTTTAGCGCCAAAACTCTCACCTATTTCACTGTGTGGTACAACTCGAGCTCAAGATGAATGAAATCGTGAAGGTTTCCCATGGTAACCCGTTAAACTCCATAGCCAAACAAAGACACACAAATCTAATCGCATTCGTCGATATCAGCCATTATCCGTCATGTTTCCAG
This sequence comes from Macrolepiota dolichaula, assembly GCA_003315915.1. Taxonomy (NCBI): domain Eukaryota; kingdom Fungi; phylum Basidiomycota; class Agaricomycetes; order Agaricales; family Agaricaceae; genus Macrolepiota; species Macrolepiota dolichaula. The sequence continues at coordinate 14,334 of QFDT01000827.1, read as the reverse complement.
TCTTCCCGCGCACTTACGATTCTTCATACCCCCTCGGTAATTAAGTCGTGAGTGTTTGGTGATACCAAGCTGCTGGCCAGACACCCTCATACTACATCTACTAGTTTCACCCTGAACTCATGCAGTCAGGATGGCATGGCCAATTAAACCAACAATTCCGGAAATTCCAGGACCTCAACGAGGAGATTGATTTGGAGCATATCTACGCCCAAATATGCTCCCACGAGTCAGCCATCTCATTCATTGATGAGGAGATAGGTGGGCTTATGCGCACCATTCGCCAGTTGCAGTTCAAGAGATGGGAACACCAGGAAGGCATAAGACGTTATAAGGGACTAATAACCCTTGCGCGTCGCCTACCCTGTGAAATCCTGGCCAACATCTTCGATATGTGCGTCCGTGATGGATACACTCGAACCCCTCTTGTCGTTTCGCGCGTGTGCTCGCAATGGAGAAAGGCTGCGAGTATCCCAAGTGTTTGGTCACACATTTATGTGGATTTTGATGGGCGTGATCCTTGCGGAAGAACTGGACTTTGGTTGGAAAGGGCTGCAAATAGCTTTCTTGACATAACGCTAGACATTCGGCAGGAACCATCCAAACTTCTAGAAGTAGTGGACTTATTATTGGGGAAGAGGTTGCAATGGCGACGCCTCACAATTAATTCCGGCTCCCTGGCCGACATCAACCACATCCTGACTATGTGTACGGGACCGTTCCCTGAATTTCGTTCTCTGGAAGTTTCCGTGCGGGCATCTGACGATGGTAACAGCCAGGCTGAGGAGAATGGAACTCGGGAACTCATTGGCCTTCGGACCGCTTTTATAGAAGCACCGAGGTTTTCAACAATGCGCGTCACTAAGTGCACTCTTCCTGCCCAAAATATCCTTCCCCCCTTGATCACGAATTTATCACTGGTTCTTTCGCATCACATTTCTCTCGGTCTGTCTATTTCCTCGGTCCTTAACATATTGGAAGAGCTCCATCATCTTGAAGTCTTTTCCTTAGTTCTCCCACCGGGGCAAGCGCGCCATTTTGAGCCGGATGAGGATGACGGGCGCCTTGTAACCTTACCCCACCTGGTCTCGCTTACCCTCACTGGCTGGCCAGATATCAATCACCTCCTCCCACATCTGGTGGCCTCGACTCTCAAGACTCTTCATCTCCGGTCGCCCAATGATTTATCTGGCACGCCTGACGAGGGAACAGGCCGGTATTTGCTCCAATTCTTAGAATTCGCGTCACCACCTCTTGAAGAGTTGGAGCTCCGTGACGCTGACATGCCGGCGCCATACTTCATTCAATGTTTGGCCCGAATGAACCGGTTGAAGGCGCTCCGGTTGCATGAGAGCGAAATTCCGGACTTTGTTTTGACAGAACTGTTCGGACCCTATGGCCTTTGCCCATACCTCTCCATTCTTGATTTGCGCTGGTGCGGACATTTCAGAGGTAGAACCCTCGTTAATCTGGTACGGAGTCGTGTTCAGTATCACGCGGCTAATAGTCAAGCAGTCGAACAAATGATTCGACCGGTTTGTACTTCCATTTTCAAGGTCATCGTGATCAATTGTTCCTTCGTCCAAAAACAGGACATCATGGATTTGGCCATGCTGACGCTATGCCAAGTCGTGGTTGCGGATTCAGATGATTACTGCCGTGAGTGTTTTGAGTTAATGATTATGATTCGATTCTGAGTGTGATTCCTTATGAAGGCATTGTGGGGTGTTGTATGAACGAGAGATACCGTAAGCGGCTCGCCATGGAGGGAATTGGGCGTGTAGGAAGGCTCATCCTTTAGCAATCGCATAGCCTTCTTGACATTGTGGTAGAATAGACGAGGCGCGGCCATCTCAAGATTTTGTCAAGACGCGAGTGCCACGGACTGACAAAGACCTTGATGCTAGACGATTATAAGTGCCTACCCCCCAAGGACCCTGACTTCCCAATATGTGCGCCAGACACAATGGCGTCGATAGTCCGTCGATACCCCATTATACGCCCTTCGTCCAAACGCCTGCCAAGTCTTTCCTTTGTTTTGCACCGAGCTCCCCACGTTTGCCATCTAAGCTTTGAGATCCAAGCGAAAAAAGCTCGTTTGATGAATGCTTTAGTCTACCCCCTTCTCTTCTACTCTGACGTTCGTTCTATTGTAAGGCCTCTAAACGGATATGGCAAACGTTACCGGGTTCCGCCTGACACATGGCCATTGATTGAAATATTCGCCTCGCGAAGCCTGTTCTGAGCTGCGATCGTTCTACTTTCAATAAATGGCTCAAGGGACACAGAGGGGCTCAGCTCAGCAGGTACTAGAGGCAGTGAAGGTTCCGTGATCGCAATGTCTGCGCAAAACGCCGACAACGATAGAAGAAACGACAGAGTGCCACTTTTTTTTTTTTGTTGGACCCTGTTTTTCTTTGTATCAAAAAGTATGTAATGCCCATAAGATTTTCTTTTTTAAGCAGCTCATCAACGCATTAGTAGGCGTCTAGTGGTTCTGATATCGATTTTCGCCTATGGCTTATTCCGTTCGTAGACATTTATAAAACATGTGCCGAGGGGATGGCTTCTACTTAAGGCTAAATAGACATCGTGAACTGATGGGCAACTGCACAGCTCAACGTGTCAGCCATCTTGTTTGTGAGTCGCATCTTATGGCAATCGGTGGTAGAAGAACACCGACCACCTCAAACCAGGACTATTTTTATCTCCCATGCCACGATGGCCTGCACTTGCGTAAGTTATTCTGCTGTGGGGCCATGGTACATGGTAGTTAAAGATCAAAACTGGATAACAAAATCACACGACTATATATATCGGCATCGGGCGGCCTCCGGACAGCAAGCTCCGGTCCGGCACAACAAGTGCCACGCCGCGTGGTAACAAAATGCTACTTTGAGAAAATAACACTGATGGTGAGTTGGCGGTGACGGTGAACGGTCTACTTGCGTGTTCTCCCTGAAGCGTTTTGACTAGACTCCTCTGCTTACTAGGTGTTCGAGTTCAGAAATGCCACTCATCGACCGTACGAACGACTTTCGAACTCTTGTGGACCAGGCATGGACTTCTATCCCGGAAGCCAAACGTCGCAAATTCTCAAGGCCCAGACATGATGTCGAACGAAACGCACAGGCGGGGATGGGAAAGGAATATCTTGCTGAGGCGTACAGAATTGTTCGTATTTCTTTCTGCACCAATTCACAGACTCAAAGTAAATCAATTGGAACAACCAGTTGCATCATATTAATGGCCTTGCACGAATGCTGGCTAGCATAAGAAAGCCATATCTCAATGTTGATTCGCGACAAACGCCACTCTCTAGGCAAGGTTCGAGAAATCTAGACTTGGACGATGAGAATGGAGAGGTTTCTTGGTCCTCAATACGTCACTTGACGAATGAGGAGAGGGACCAAATCGACCTTCAGGCCCGCGTTATTCTTACTAAATGCGCTGACCGGGTCAAAGCAATGGAATCTCTCGAGAAAAGTTTGTACTCCATCCTCATCACATCGTTATTCAGTCACTCACAAACATTTCAGCGCGTAGTGAACTCATCGCGAGCAAAGCCAACCCTCTCACACGCCTCCTTCCAGCTCGACTACGGCCTGAAGATGATTCCACAGTCGCCTCGGAGTTCATAGCTGCACACCATTCCAGCATAACATGGTACCTTAGCCGACGGCTTACAGGGCTCAGTCAGACTCAAAAAGAGCTTCAAGAGGAACGTATCAAACGTCAGCTTGAACGTACACGCACACTCGGCTCAGGCGCAGCTCGCGAAGCGCAGCAACTCAATCTTGGGTCAGGCTCCGCCAGTTACGCTGGTGGATCCCCGCTTGTCCAGGAGACGGCAGGTTCAAGATCAAGGTCGGAAAGTAGTAGTGAAGGCAGCGGAGGATGGGTAGGTGTAGCTGCGTCAAATTTATTTGCGGCAACACTTGGCGTCACTGGCACTGGGTCCGCTGGGGGATTGCCAAGCCAAAAAGGATCGTTGCCGTCCTACGAGCCATCAATCATATCTGACGACGAAGACGATGATGACATAGAGCTCACCCAATCGCAAATATTACAATTCGAGAACGAAAATGCCAACATATTACGTGCTGTGCAGGATAATCTAGAGTCGGTCCAACAGGCCGAGGCCCGATTGATGGATATTAGTGCCCTGCAGATGGAGCTGGTCAACCATCTTACGCGACAAACCGAATTGACTGAGAAGCTCTATGACGACGCAATTGCCACGACTTCCATGGTCGAGAAGGGGAATCGTGAAATCAAGGAGGCGAAGAGACGAGCTAAGGACAGTCGTCTCTTCTTACTTGTCTTTCTGCTGGGGGCCAGTTTCAGTTTGCTGTTCTTGCATTATTATTAGCTAGAATCTCTGGTTCAGATCGACTCGGGACACACGTTGTACATTTATTACTTATCATGCATTATATATTACAGACAGCAAGCACAATCTATACCCATATGCCGTATCTCAGTGGTATCATTAGGTGGGATAAATAGTCGTGTCAGAGTAACGGGTTCGAACAGTGTTTTAAGGATGTGTATCTGAGTGCAGCAGCGGCGCTTCTTCGTCGAACTGCTCTATTGCCTCCGCAGCAAGCTCATCAACCTCTGAAGGGAAACCCTCAAGCTTTCGGATATGACTTTGCACAAGTGTGTAAATCAACCTACAACTTGGCTCAGTATTAAACGAATGTGGGTAAGATGCTGCTACTTACCAACTTGTGAAGACGGCAATCAGCAAACCAGCCCCAACCAGGACGCCGTTGAGCACTTTAGTGTCTGGTACAATTCACATTAGCCAATACTTCGTCTACTTTAAATGAAAACTCACGGGTATCCATTCGGTCTCTTTGATCACCGTCAGAAAGTGCAGCCACGCGGGAACCAATGAAGGTGTGAAGGGCCAGCTTAGGGAAAACAAAAAACGTTGCAAGCACAAATTGCCACAAAGACACGGCCTCAATTGACTGTTGCAAATTCATCAACGTCACCCGCCAAACAGATCGTGGGCATGCACTCACAGAGAACAATGAATTAGAGTAGACCCAAGGAGGAAGTGGTGACACCCGGATGAGAATAATCAAGGGTAGACCTTTGGCTTTCTATAATCGAGATACTCATATCAATATGTGAAACAGGTGTCTGTAAACGTGCAGGCTTACGATAACGGATTCCAATGCTTGCCATTTCTCGTTGTGCGCAGACCATTGGCGTATGCGTTTACTGAAGAGAAGACGCAGGGTCACAAACGTAGCAGCAGAACCCACGACCGAAGCGGTGGCAGAAATGAAGAAACCGTTCATGCCATAGGCAAACCCGCAGAGAGTGGTGAGCGTAGTGTGGCCGATGAGTGGTGGAAAGGATATTAGAACTATGATAACGAGTAAGGCCGGTTTGATACTTTGAAACCGAGAAGTCTTACTCACCCATGATGGCTCCGATGAACAACCATCCATAGCGTGTTTCTGCGAGTATCTTTGCCTTGTCATATAGATACTGCGCAATCCGTGCAGGTGTGATGATGATGATGAGAGCTCCTAGGATCGAATTAGCCGGCAGTGTTCGTAGTGTCAGAGCACAGAGCGCCGACCTAGACAAACGTAGAATAAGGCAACAAGCCATATCAAGAGCTGTAGAAGCGTCCAGCTAACGCAGAGTGAACGGCGAAGAGATAGCTGACCTTGCCAAAGGGATGTAGCTTCTGGTATCGGCGCAAAGTCCACTTCAGATAGTGCTTGAAGAGTGAAATAACGCCTGGGGAGGGATTTGCTGACATGGCGTCAGAGAATGGAGAAGAGACACTCCGCAAATACGACATGGTTCCGGCCAAATGTCGGTCTTCGGCCGGAATTACCGCCGCCCCCGTATCCCAAAAATAGACTGCCGAATTTGCTTTGCGCCCGTCCCCTTTCATGGAGAAATTCAGTGCATACCGAGTGAGTTCCTGCCATTCATTGACCAAATTTTATGACTGACACAAAGCGTTACAGGATCCTGGGACTGGAATTCAGGTACCTACAATACAACAATCTCATTTACATGTAATGCTCACCAGCGCGACGCCAGCCTTTTTTGACACCACTACCACCGGCCAGCTCGTATGACCCATTCCAGACAATCATTCATGCACTAGGATATGCTATTGGCGCATTCCGCACACCTGTAGTTACCGCAGTTCTCTGCCTCTACATTTTTTTGGTCGAGGTTGTTTGCCTAATCTTCGTACGTCCCTACCTCTCTTGCACGTACACGGAAGCCCTGTAATCATAACAGGTTCCTATACAACCTCTACACCGCGCAATCACCAGTCTCATTTCCATTATCCTCGGGAAACCCATTCTTTGGCTGTTGGGCATCTTTTCGATATCCGTTGAGCCCGTGACAAGGAAACGAACGTATGTCAAACATTCGCCCACTTGTTGTCCCTTCACTTACTCCAGTCTGTACCAGTGCTCGCAATGCTTACCGAAGTGAACTTTGGAACCCTTCCGCCGGTGACATCATTATCTCAAATTGGGTATCCTGGATAGAAATTCTATGGCTCGCGATCCGGTACGCCATTCCTCTCATGTTTACAAATATCACCCCTTACCACCTGTTATCACAGCTGTAATCCAGTTTTCGTTCTTCCGGTCCCCGAGACGGTTCCTCAATTCGAGGATGCGCAAGGGTCTAAACCCATAACAAACAGACCCGGACGGGCGACAGGAACAGGCTCTGCCAATATTCGGTCTCCTCAAAAGCACTCTGCAGTCCCTGCAGTCCCGATCAAAGGCTTTCGACGAGTCTCCCTCCTGCAGATGATTTGTCTCACGGGTCGGCTCCCCCCATACTTTAAAGATACCACCAGTGCCCAATCCCTCGAGGAGATCCGCAAGTCTACAAGGAGACCTGTGGTTGTCTTTCCCGAATGTACCACAAGTAATGGACGTGGACTCCTCCGTTTTGCCAACGTGTTTAACTCGGAGGTACCTGTCAAAGGATATCAAGTTTTCATTATGTCTGTTCGGTAAGTTCGGTTCACGCCCTTCACGATCTGATCCTCGTCTGAACTATCACGTTCTAGATATGACCCCCCAACGGCCTATACCCCAACTTTGGCTTGCCCAGCCCCCTACCCTGGCCCCGCTGTTCTCAACCCAATCTCATATATCTTCAGAATCACCAGATCCCTCGCCCCACATGCTGTGTCTATTCGCCTCTTAGCTCCTTCAGAATCGCCTGGTTCCCAACTTTTCATTGCGAGCGACTACGTCAAAGGAACTCCTGGAGAAGATCAATTAGCAGAAGCGAGCGCAAATCTCATTGCTCAAATTGGCAGATTAAAGAGAACAGGCATGGGATGGGAAGATAAGGCAAGCTTTTTCCACTACCGAAACCTAAAATTTGAATAGAGCAAACCGTACACTGCATGAATACATCCTTATTCTTATTGACTCAGCTAATGTTACCGATATATCGGCAACTCGTGTAACTAACCCCATGCAACATCACTTCCCAAAAAAGCATCTCAATTTCCAACTATCAGCATATTTGCCTCTCAAAAATACACTCCGAGACATTTCAAAGATTTATAACTTCGCTTGTGTCTAATGATGAATGATGAGCACCATACTAGAAGATGGGACAGGGAATGTGCTCACCCGGCCTATTTTCTGCAACCCTTGGCGCAAGTCTGCCTTCAGGTCCTATATACGGCAGAAACGTCAGAACATAGCCACATCGTCATCCATAAACGACTGGCCTCCAATTCTTCAACGCCGACGCTCAAACGGACAATATTTGGGTTTGCTCCTGGGTCACTGCCTAGCCTGTGCTCGATAAGCGATTCAACTCCGCCCAGACTCGTTGCGGGCTAAGTTGTGGATATCAAAATCGCGCTAGATCAAAGAATATTCCGCGCAAGTGACCCACCACAAAGTACTTGAGTAAATGCGGGAGCCGTGAGGCTAATTCCGTGCTTGCGAACTGAGATGAATATCAATATGTCAGTCTAACCGACATGTCCTTCATGTGACGATATGCCACTCACTTCGATGGCAAAGGTTGGGTTAAAACCTCCAGGCATTTGGTTTCGGGGATTGAAACCGCGTGCATCAGTCCCTTGAAGAGACGAGTGCCAGACCCTTGTGACAATGCCTCCAGGTATGCCTTCGAAGGTTTGACCTTTTGATGTCTTCGAGACGGACTGCAACCACTTTGCGAGCGCGGAAGCAGTTTCAGATTGACGAGGGACGCGGAGATGCAAGGTCTTGAGAGAGCGCAGGAGGAGCCAGGCCTCCAGAGAGCCCATAGAAGAGCCCATGAATGTGCGATCGTGATGCAGCTAACGCGTTGGAATGTGAGCCGGACGAATGGGGAAGGAGTGCTAGGTTCACCTGTTTCCACTCTTCAACGGTCTTGACGACAAGAACACCACAAAGTAGGTCAGAATGCCCACCAAAGTACTTAGTACCTTCATCATCGGGTTCAATACTTGAATTCTAAGATTTCGGTCTGCTTACCAGAATGCATTACGCTAAATTTGTATATGTTAATGATCGGAGTGCGATTTTTTACTATATATCTCATACTACGCACCAATCCGTGCCGAATTGGAATGGATCCTGAAGGGGAGGAGGAGCGAAGGTCGAATCTACCACGAGTTTTCCGCCAACTTTGTGGATCTGTCCATTGGAACTATTTCAGCCACTGTGATGATGAATACGTTATAATGTTCATGCACCTTATCAGCATAGTACTGAATATCCCTGGTTTCATGAAAAGTACGAGTTTGATTAATTCGATAGAAGCACCGAGGAATCAATTGACCTTGCTTCTCCATAAGGGTTGACTGGTGTCTCAAGCCAGCAGAGATCTCCTGGCTTGTACTCGGCGTCTAGGTCGATGATCTCAGCCTCGGGCTGCAACCTTTGATAAATCGCGATGGTTGCATGAGATCCATGATAACCTTCACGGATAGCAACACGCTTGGGTCGATAATGGAGCAATGCCTTAAATACAGCATAGTGGATTAATTTATGATATTTTCTTTTGAGAAACGCAACCTACAGCAAGTATGGAATTCAGACCCGAGGCATAGGTCAATGCGTAGCCATTCTATTATATAATATGGGCTCTTATCAGAAGCAAATATAATACACAAGTTAGAACTTAGAATTCACCAGTATTTGGCTCAGGACATGCTCTGCACGACTGGATGCCTCTTGCGTATAGCGGGAATACATGTGTCTTTCGGGATTCCGCAAGTCCACTTCAGCATAAGGCTTGACATTCTCATCGGGGTGAGGATTTCTGAACGCTACGCAAAATCAATATCAGGATTTATAGCCAATCTATGGGACGAAAAGAATCCTGAAACTGACTCGTCGACACTGAGATCGATGGGGCGACTGCAGCACCCGCTCCCTTGAAATAGGGAACCCCGCTATCTCCGTGAATGAGATCGGTTCCACTGACTTGTCCACCTTTTTTTGTTGACATCTGAGATAGGTGCTTGAGTGGTTCGTGTCGAGGTAATTATGAGGTTCACTGAGAGTGTAAGGCAGGGAGAGACAACGAATGTGTTACGTCAATTTCCAAGAGCAATTTAAAGCATGAAAGTATGAGTCACAGGACACCGGGTTCTTTCAAAAGAACCTCCAACCCTAGGATGGACCATGTGGGGCGTTCCCAAACGTAATGATAAAATGGCCATACCGAATCCTTTGGAGTCATAGAATTATACATTTCGATTCTCAGTATATATATGTACAGTACAGGATGAAGCATGCCAGAAAATTATAACAAATACACGACAGAGAATAGGGGATAATATAAGTATACAGTGTTATTTCTTCATTGGAACGCAACCTGGGAAGGGTTCCTGCTTCCGTTAGGAGCCATTCCAGGGTTCCCACTCATGTCAGTCTGGTTTATTGGGAACGTGTTCGGACCCATTAGACCCGATTCGCGCATGAAGGAAATCCACTGCTCATCCATGCCAGACTCGCCAGACACCATCATTCCCATATCCATTAGTTGAGTACTCTCTGGTGGCGAGTCGGATTTCGTGTCTGGTCCTGAAATGTTGACCATGGACGGTTGTGATCCCATTGCTGGTGTTTGTGTGAAAGAATACTCAGTCGAAGGTTGTTGATAGACGCCGGAGGCAGATGAAACTTCCTTTGGTATAGGGGTCGCGGATTGCTGCCAGTTCAACCATGAATTTGAGTAAGCGTCGGATACATTTTCTTGCATTGGCGTAGTCTGTGAAGAGTACATGGCGTCGGCGGTTTGCATCTAGGGCACACTCGCATCTGAAGGAATTTGTGATCATGCATTTCAATGCTCACCAGCGGTGAAATTGGGTTAGAGGATGGTTGTGGAAACCCCGATAGGTATTCGACCAGAGATGGGTGGACCTCAGGCAAATTTGCGTCTGTTGGCGTGGATGACCCTCTTATATTGTCGTGCTCGACAACGGGACTTGAAAACGCCGACCCAGGGCTTGTCAAAGCAGGTGAAGAAGCTGGTGTCTGTTTCTTTTTCTTACCAACGGACAAGAGCCGGGTCACGAGTACACGAGTCTGCCCTCCGAATAGTGCGAGTTCATCGTCCCCGTAGTCAGGTTTGCCAAATGGAAGCGTATTTCCTGCTGGAAGATTCCCACTCCGGAATTGTGAGTACACTTGGAAGGCCTTCGACCGTAGCTTTTGAAGTATCGCCTAGAAAATGACGTCAACCACCTTGGGTCGCTTGTGCGAGCGAAGGACTCACTGATCCACTGCGTACACGACGAGAATGGTTCGCGCCTTTCTCAAACAAGTCACAAGCCAACCCTAGCTCAATGAATGCACTGGGAGCCATGCTTGATGATGGGGAACGTGTCACAATGGAACCGACGATGATCTATCATATATGAGATGTGCGTTCAAAAATGCTGAGGTAGAAACGTACTGCTGCCGAGAAAACTACACAGCCGAGTCAGCACTACGACATCAATGAAGTCAAGGGCTACAAACGATGTGTCCAGACTCCCCACCACCTGCAGCATAGTTCAGGGAAGCGATCAAAGTGATTCAGAGTACTCTTGATGACACCAGAGGCGCATCTGTATGCCGCTAAGAATGATGGCGCATATGGACTTCTTAGGGGGTTAATCGGATGATCCAACATCGCCTGAGCAAACCAACTTCTATGAATATACAGCAAAGCTATGAAGTCCTTGTCAACTTCTGGTGTAGGAATCCCGCAAATTGATACTTACTGACGGAACGGAATTGACCGAGCATACATCCCCGCATATACACGGACGGAGTGAAGTGCTCTTCCTCGGGGCTCATGAAGACGTTCAGGTGTGGAGGTAACCTTTTTTCCCGAACTTTACGGTCGAGCTCGAGAATGGTCCTGTATTGGGGAGCTTGCGCTGTCAGTGTTTGCTCGAGCACCGCTGATATGATGTCCTTGCAGAATTCATACTTCCAGCGGTAATCTATCCAGAACATCAGCTGCATTACGGAGGTTGAACAAGAGAAGTAACTTACATCCCACCAGAGTGTCCCCATTTTCATCAAGAGTTGCCTCATCATCCTCAGGCAATTCACAGTCAATATAGGAAAGTCGGATACTTGGGGGTCGACCCAGAGCCATGGACTAGAACAGGGTGAGCAAGCAGCTACTAGGCGTGTCACTCGGCATACGTAGAAAAGTTCTGTAGATGTCATTTCCCAAAACAAGTAGCGTCGCCTTTGTACCGTTTTTGCATCCATATTCCATCTTGCACTGTCACGATCTACAAAATGGTTCTTCTATATTCAATATCAAATGTTCGGGATTGATGGAGACGCACGCAGACCAAGCTGATGATATGGTTTGGTAAGTGAGAGAAGCATGAAATACGAAACTGGCGTACGCTTTGGGCAATTTTTGCTCCTAGCGAAGTGAGCACCCACTGGATTGGCGTAAATGTCACAAATGTCATGGGTCATCAGGAAGTACTCACTGAACTGTCCATTGTAAATCGCTTTCTTCCCATTCCATGATATGATGCCATTAGCAGGATCGCCTGAACCGTCGCAAGTTCTGGTGAATCGGACACTGAACGGAGTGCTAAGCAAGCCCGACTCAAATCATAGTAGATTTCGGCTTCTTTGCTGTCTAAAGCGACGCCGTTCAGATAACAAAAGAGGAGGACGAGAAAAGACATACACGGTTCAATAGTTAGGTCGACAAGAGTTCCTAGAGCAAAAACTAGATATAGCACTGCAAGCTTGTGTGGGGAGATGCTCTGAGGGCTCGTATACTCCCCGGCCTTTTTTGCTTTGAGGGCTCGATATGTCGGTGCCAAGATGTCGTTGATAATTTCGTCGCGCTTGACAGGGCGGAAGGTCCATGCCGCTTGTTCCAAGTACGTTTCACAGAGTGCCCATGCTCGGGGTTGTTCAGGGAGGTAGGAGTGTAAGAGGTCGAGTGTATGGTCAAGGTCGGCTTCGGCACCGAATGGAAAAGATGTTGCGAGTCGAGAGATCTCAGGAGAAACGGTTGGGGAGTCCTCCTCTTCATGCAGTTGTGGTTCGTATGCCGCTCCGGCCTGATAAGTGGTGAGTGTGTGGATCGGCCGGCCGGAAACTGGCTCACTAAAAACAATGTCTATAGCAATATGGGTATATAGAAGTTCTTGGCTTAATAGACGGGCTTACCTCAGATCCAGCAGATGGACCAAAATACTTGCCTTCATCCCCTTGATCTCCGATCGTCATCGTTCCAATTGCATCAATGGACTCGATAATGGGTTGCGGAAACTGGGTATCTTTTTCGGGTCCATGGCTCTTCTCGGGACCGAATTTGATCGCGAGTAGATCGTCCCGAAGCAGGGGGTGAGTATCAGTCGAGACTCCGGCCTGGAATATCGCCAAAGCATCCTCTAGCTGTCGTATTCGCTGGCCCATTTCAGCTATCTTGGAATGAAGCTGTGTTGTATCGGCGAGCACGAATCTATGAGTGTTGTATAGTTTCTAAGACCTGAGTTCTAAATCTAAAAGAGCACTGACTACACTCTACCTTGTACCCTGACCTGTGGAGAGGCTTCCGTTCGGACAGATGGAAGGACAGCCCCTACGGACTAGAGCATGATGTCATTTTTATAACTATCTATACTTTCAATCAGCCTACTCACCACAGGAGCTGCAGGGCAATTTCTTGTCGCATTTGAGCTTTAACCTGCCATTCTCGATATTAGCGCGGACAAGACGGCCTGAAACTCGTAATCACCTTCTACACTCAGCGCAAGAGATCTTCCAGGGTAGCGTGAGTCATTGGTAAATGGGCAACAAACAGAAGTTCACCTCCCCACGCGCCCTACGAAGGTCAATTTCATCTTCACCAGTTACCTTACGGGAAGGACGCCGAGATTGCGAGGTGTCGACGGGCATGGCCCGTATTGCGTGGTGACCGGTGCAAACGACTGAGGTGTAGTTTTTATAGGGTCGAGGATCGAGTTGTGCGGGGACAAACGGGATAGAACACTGGAATGTGCCCGTGTGCGAGAGGACAGGACGGTATGACGAAGATAAAGAAGATTTACAACATGCCGAGTAAGTCAGGATGGTTGTTCGGAGTCTCAATGATCTAATATCCTGTCACGAGCCTTGCCGATCTCAGATCGGTTATACTATATTCTCGTTCAACAAATGTCGTTTTACAACATTCTGTGAACTTAAAAATGCACAATCTATTCCCAACCGTTGTTGTGAAATAGAATTTATCTGTGGCGTTCACAAACGACAACTATCAGTTGTGTTGAATACTGAATTTGATCCCAATTTAATCCCCAATCCCGTCTGCCTTAATCTGTCTCACTTTCTTTTTTCCTTCACCCCTTCCCGCTGCGCGTTCACTCATTTGCAAGGCTGCCCCCTCTTTCATCATGTACATTCTTTGCCTCTTTTGCGGATTTCTCGTGTCACTTATCGCGCTGGATACCGTGGCGGGGAAATCTAGTGCCACTAGAGTAGTCGGAATGCACAAATACGCCCAGGCTCACTCCCTCGGCGAGGACTATGCGTTTGATGTGCGAGATGGATGGCAAATGATAAACGTTACCAATCTTCAATATAAGTATCGTCGCAATGACATCGACACAGCGCGATCCGACGACGCCCGCAACCAAGAGGGCCAACCCTCTAAATACGGGTCGGGTTGGGACATTCAGGGCACCATTGGTAGGTTGATGAAAGGAACAGGTAACCCAACTCGAGTTGTCATCACCTGGTGGGTGGGCTGAGAGTTATATCGTCGCTCCTGTTGAACTACCGCAGGTACACGGGACCTGACCTGGACAACCCG
>QFDT01000826.1:0-11906 GCA_003315915.1 Macrolepiota dolichaula | reverse complement strand
AAATCACACAAGAGAGAGAACGAGATGTCCTCCTTGGAAACGTATTTGAAGCGGAAGCTGAAGAGGTTACTGGTCGGTGTACAATTATGTAGAGAGTTGCAAAGTTATTGTCTCTTGGAAAATGTTTGCTGTATTCATAACTTCTGCCCGCTTGTATACAATTATGTCCTAGTGTTCTGTAATGTACTCGTCAGACTGTCGAACCAAACATGAATGAAACATACCAAGTTGATACCTATTTTCTATTTACTCTTGCCTCTGCGCTGCGTCGGATCATAGTAATCAGGGTCACGATGCTTGGTGTTGATTATCAAACGACCCACTACCAATAGGTTCACAAATTGATTGTCTAACAAGGGGCATATGTGTTCAATTCTTTATTGCTTCTCTTCTCAATGCAACCAAGGTGGCGGTGAATGCAAATGACTGGCAGCTACCGAACTATCTTACGTCGTTGGTTGCTATCCAGACGAAAGGCTCGCACTTAGGTAATAAACCTATGAATGGGAACCTGGATCTCCCTCACCTAGCTCGGGTGGTCAGCGCAGCGCGACTGCCAGGACCCAAAAGGAGGTGATCTAATGCTTACAGCGCTGAGGCATTTGTCCCAAAACCCCGTTGGAAAGGGGGCAGAGGACCACACTCCCCTAGCTGTGGCTCGTCCGCTCTCTCTATGGCAATGGTAGTTGGAACCTTTGAGGATAGTTTTCAAGAAGCCAGTAATGGGGCATATGGGCAGAGCAGCCATCGATTTGGCGCCAGTCACCGGTTCCCTCATAGGGTAGAGTTCAACAATGTGAGTGTATGATCATTGAAAGTTGTGGGCTTTCCGAATGACAACAACGCCAAAGGCTCCCAGTCCTAAACCTAAGATTGAGGATAGGAACAATGCGCAACCGGAAGCCCCTCAACCATCATCTATATCGAATGTTCCTTGTTATGTGTTGCCTTGATATTTTCTCAAGTTTTGGCGGTCCAGAACGGCCCTTGTCATTTCAACAGCACGGAAACAAGAGGATCGGGGAGAGGTGTGTGGAGATCGCGATCCGGCTACTCACAAAACTGCCGGATTCACTCCTCCTGAGCTCAGATAGGATTCCACTCACCTCATCCGCCATACGACAATCCCGCCGTCAGACCCTGCTTTCATCCCCGTGCCTCAAACGTCAAACGTCAGTTCCTGACGTTTCACGCCATGCCTATATGCCGCTGGACCCACAACACATAAACCTGTCATAAAGTATATTAGTTTCATAACCAGTATGCACCTCCGTAGAGGAATTCCTTCCTTTGGACCCAAGCATACAAGTTTCAGCACCCTCCTTTAGTTACAACCCCCTCCTCTCCATTTCTAATTCACGTACCAACTCAGTAAAATTTACTCTCAATTCATCTATTGTACGATCAAGTATTTTGTTTTGGACTTCATTTCTTTTCTTGTCTCTCTCTCAACGTCTCTATAGACATTAGGCAGAAATAAATACTCTACTGTAGATACTCGGAGGGGGGGGAATTTTACACCATTGTTTCGCTCGCTTCTCATCAGCTCGAATACAAGCTCTAAGTCTCTCTCTTTTCATCATCTCACAACGCTCCCTCGCTTGCTCTCTCTCTCGTTTCCTTTCTGCTAATTTCCTCTCTTGTCTCTCCCTCCCAGTCAAACACCATTGAGGATCACTTGGACTGGACCCGTCGACATTGGAGCTCCTCATCGACTGACGGATGCAGTCGACACACTGAATCGTTGAACCGCCACCGACGTCTCTTCAACTGGAGCCCACCGCGAGGGGCTTCAACTTCGACTTCTCTAGTCTTCGAATCCGCCAACCTAGCTCACGAGGTCACCCGAATGCTCTTTGACCCCGCCAATATTTCTGTTGACTCCATCACCACTGTCGACGAATTCTTCTCATTCGCCCCTAGCCCGACCGACAGCTCCATAATCACAATCCATTGGAGCCAACTTGGATCCCCCATGTCGTCCAACACCAACGCCAACGATAACTACCACATCAATTTCACCAATGATGGTGATGTCCTCCGAGGCGCTGTCTCCAACAGTCCTACCATTCCCCCAGCCCGACCTAATGCACCTCCCCCAGACGCTGCGGGACCATCAAACCAACCGGTATCCCAACAACTAGCACCCCATATACCTCAGCCCAACTGTTATGAATACTATTTTTGATTCCTTCGATGTCCTCACAGACATGATGGTAGTCGACGCACAATGGGAAGACTGGGAGTTTCATAACGAAGAAGAACTTAACTTGGAGTAAACGGATGAACAACACCGGTATAGGAGAACAACTAAATTTAGAGACTTTGGACTCTTTGGAGCACGGACTCCCGCTTTTCCTTCCCTTTTCCTTCTTCCGTTCTGTACTATGTTTAGCTACGGACTTCTGCTATTCCCTATCCTATGTTTAGATACGGACTTCCGTTTCCTCTCTTCTTCTGATGAACTACCACCTTTTCTATAGCTTGTACAATACACGATAAATAGCAAGCTTGTAAGTAGGTAGAATTCCCAATTCGAATCTTAGCGTTGTTGCTACTAGACAGTGTTCTTCTCTCGCTCCTAGTGTTGAGTTCTTCGAGCCCTAACAAGGCAAGAACTACCTGGTGTTCTCCCTCCCTCTCTTGATGTTGTCTAAGGTATTTGACATCGTCTTGGCTGTGACTTCAAGTCTGGTAGACTTGTTGTTCTTGCCATTCCTTATCTGCTGCCCTATCCGACCACAGCAAGGTCCTAGTGAAGAGGACCAGAAGCATTGGATCCGTTGGGAGATCTAGCTAGCCTTGTAACGTCCAGTACGGGATTAACGTGCACTGCTGGACAAGAGCTCTGGCGAAATCCTAACAACAAGATTCGAATTCCTTCGTGTGCCGATTCCACGTTGAAACCCTCTCCTTTCCCCGACTCTCTCTTCATTGGGTTCTCATTGCTTCGCGCTGTGCCCTTTGAATCCCAGCAGTTCTCATTGCTTCGCGCTGTGCTGCTGGAACCCCTTGGCTCTCACTGCTTCGCGCTGTACCAAGGATCTCTTCTCATATAGTCAATCTGTCAAAACAATGAGATTTGACTTACATGCTTTCTAGTGTGAAAGCATCATCATATTCCTCAGGAGACCTGACCACTTCAGACGAGTGGGAGATGGACTCCGATTCTTCATCAACCTCGAAACCACTCCGTATCACATCCCAGATTCGGGATAATCTCTATCAAGAACTCATCAAACGAAACCCCGGAAACTCTTCCATAGAAAACCCTAAAAACAGTGTATGTCTAGAAGAGGAGGAAGACAGGAAGTCTTGACTCTTGATACCCGCCAATCCAATTGACAACGATCAGCATCCCCATCGCCAATTCAACACGTCCCAAGACATCGCTCTCCGATTTCAAGACAGCTATCAACGGCTGCAGAACCACAAGAACCAGCTGACCCAAGAACTCAGCAAGGCTACACCTTCGAATCAGATGGAGAAGAACCAAATAACCAGCAAGAAGGACAGGAGTACGAGTACAAAGACGATGTACAACAACAACAACAAGAAGACCCTCAACAACAACAGGAAAGCCCACTACAGTATTCATTCCAACAAGGAATCCTCGACTGGAACAACAACCCAATGTCAACCTTCACCACCACACAACCTGTCCAAAACATCACCACATCCAACACGCCACCACCATACATCTCAGGAGCAATCCAGACCCTTGCCAGTAACGTATTCGGAGGATCTTACCCCCTACCAAATCCCAGACCTGTTCCAAACCCAGGAGGAAATCCAGGAAACCCCGGAGGAAACCCACCGCCTGGACCACCAGGAGGACCACCGCCTCAAATTCCTAATCCGCCAGCCAACCCAGCACCAATGCCTACGCACTCCAGTGCAAAATATGATCCACCTGAGAAATTTGATGGAAACTGAAGGAACTACCAACGATGGAAAGAGGATTGTGGACTTTACATCCTCGCACATCCCGACAAGTTCAACACCGATCACGACGCAATCCTGTTCATGCTCTATCATATGGGAGGAACAGCTGAACCGTGGAGAACCGAGTATATACGAAACCATAACACCCAGGGAACGCTCGATCTCGGAACCACCGAAAACTTTTTACAACAACTCGACCAAGCATTCCAACCCTATGATTACATGCAGGACGCCATCAGACGCCTTCGACAGCTCAAACAGAACGGCAAATCTATCAATCAATTCATATCAGAATTCAAAACTCTGGCCCATTGCGCAGGTGTCACAGGACACAACACACTTATTGAGATCTTCAAAGAAGGTCTTGACTACAACATCGTGATCAAAACCATTGCCAAAGGCCCTGGAGGAACCATCGATGAATGGATTAACTCTGCAAGAGGAGCAGCAGAAGTTGTCCGAATGGAAAACGACTATTGTAACCGATTCGGCAAGAGAAACTCCAATAGAATGGTTCCAACGAAATGGAACCATTACAACTCGAACCGGTCGCAATCCAAATCAAACTATCGCAATCCAGACACTATGGACATCGATCTGCTCGAAGCGCAGATTAGCAACCTCACAATCAGCGAAAGGTATCAAGAATCTGATCCTGAAGATCAGGAAGAGGACGAAGAAGAAGCTATCAATGAACTGGTCCAACAAGGAGTCACAAGAGTACTCGACGAAATTCTCACAACAGAGCAGAAGAAATCGATTCGAAAATGCTTCGAATGCAACCAAACCGGTCACTTTGCCAAAAACTGTCCAAACAAGAAACGAACTTGTTACACAAACTTACCCCGACACCAACAGGCGAAGACATACAATCGCAATAAGCCACCCGTACCCCCTAAAGTACCTCGTGACCTACAACGACAGAACCAATGACAACACAGCTTCACACGCATTCAGGAGATCATAGAAAACTTACCAACCGATGAAGAAGTAGCTGAAGTATACACTGAATTCTCTAATCGAACTGAACCAATTGCAAGAGAGATTCAGGATTTTGCCTCAGACGACTAGCCTCCATGTCTAGATCGTCAAACAAGGACTCAGGTGCACACACAGACTCTTTAAATAGCGAACAAGGACGCTCTTCTTTTTCTTCTCAGCAAAACAAGGACGCTGTTCCTATTTCTGAACTATTCCTATCCCCTCATCAATCGAACACTTTATATTGTCCTATCACCGTGCACACACCTGAGAAAACCGTGGAAGACTTAGCCCTCATCGATTCCGGAGCAGGAGGAGATTTTATTGACACCACTCTAGTTGACAAATGGAAACTGACAAAGAACTTACTACTGCGACCCCAGACGGTCAAGAACGCCGATGGATCTCTAAACAAAAACGGCACCATCACCCACTATTCCACTATCGAACTCACCATCTACGGACGCAAAATTCAAACCGATCTCAAAATCACCAACCTAGGACGACCTCGAATTATCTTAGGAATACCCTGGCTTACCAATTGCAACCCAGACATCAATTGGGCAAGACGATCTTTATCCTGGAGAAAGATAACCAGTAATGCAAAACTTTCATCCCTCATCAATTCCGCCAATCTCAATGAAATCTACTTGAATGAAGCATACTTCAACGAGGAAGATTTTCTCGAAATCAATGCCAAAACTTCAACTTCACAAACTCTCACTCAAGAACACGGTATGAAGAAAGAATCCGACCCAAAGAAAATCGTTCCACCCTCATTCCACGACTATCTCGATCTCTTCGATGAAAAGAAAAGTGAACGCATGCCACCACGACGACCATGGGATCACAAAATCGAAATGAAACCAGGCTTCGAACCGAAAGCTTTCCGATCATACAAACTATCACTAGCCGAAGAAAAGGAGCTAGATAAATTTTTAGAAGAAAATCTATATAAAGGATATATTCGAGAATCAAAATCTCAAATGGCTTCACCATTTTTCTTTGTATCAAAGAAAGATGGACGACTTCGACCTTGCCAAGATTATCGATACCTCAACAAACACACCATCAAAAACGCCTACCCAATTCCCTCAATCCAAACGATCCTAGACAAACTCAAAGGATCGAAATACTTCACCACCCTCGACATTCGACTTGGTTATAATAATATTTGCATTGCCAAAGGAGATGAATGGAAAGGAGCCTTCAGAACACATCGAGGACTATATGAACCAACCGTCATGTTCTTTGGAATGTGCAACAGTCCAGCGACGTTCCAATCAATGATGAACTCGATATTCGCCGATCTTATCCTCACCAACAAAATCATGGTATATATGGACAACATCCTCATCCATGCCAAAACCAAAGAAGAACTTCGACAAATCACCAGAGAAGTTTTTCGAATTCTTCGCAAACACGACCTTTATCTTAAACCCGAGAAATGCGAATTCGAAAAGGAAGAACTACCTTACCTTGGATTCATCATATCTCACGACCGAGTACAAATGGACCCCATTAAACTCAAAGGAATATCCGACTGGCCAGTACCACGAACAGCACGAGACGTACAAAAATTCGTAGGATTTTGCAACTTCTATAGAAAATTCATTCGACACTATGCCACACTCGCCGCACCCCTCAACGCGCTTCTGAAGAAATCAACCGCCTTTCAATGGACCGCTGAAGCCGATAAAGCCTTCAACCTTCTCAAGCAGCGATTCCTCCAGAAACCCATCCTTCTCACCCCCGACCCTTCAAAACCCTTTGAAATCCAAGTAGATGCATCGCAATACGCAACCGGAGGAGTACTCCTACAACGAGACGCAAACGGAGACTTACATCCATGCTTCTATCACTCTAAAAGCCTTTCACCAACCGAGCAGCGCTATCATAACTCGGAACAGGAATTCCTCGCTATCATCCGTACACTACAAGAATGGAGACATTATATTGACGGATCACCATTCGAAACGGTCATCTGGACTGACCACGACAATATCGTTCACTGGGCTGAACCAGCCAAACTCTCAAGACGAGTTACAAGATGGTCTGCACTCATTAGTGCTCACAAAGTCATCTTGCGTCATATAGCAGGAGTAAAGAACGGAGCTGCAGACGCACTATCAAGACGACCAGATCACTTCAAAAACAAAGCCGAAGAAGTCCCACAAGCCGCCATTCCAGCTCATTTATTCGACCTGAAGACCTTCCCAACAAGACCCAAACTCCTGAAGGAACAAGAACAAGAAACAAACATCATCACTACAACAGAACTACCAGAAGACGCCAAATTGGATGATCAAGGACATTTTCAACTACCAGTGGACTCCATGCTTAAGAAGCGCTTATTGCAGAGGGTACATGATGCCTCTTCTGCGGGACACCCCAGAGTCAGTGAAACACTACGCAAACTCGAAGAATATGTAACATGGCCAGGAATGCGATCTTACGTTCGCAACTACGTCAAAGGATGCCCAACCTGCCAACAATACAAGATCAATAGAAGACCATTCAAACCACCGCTTCAACCGATACCTGGACCACGATCTATTCGACCATTCACTCAAATCGCTATGGATCTCATCACGGACCTCCCAGAAGTAAATGGCTTTGATGCTATTTTATCCGTGGTGGACCACGGTCTTACGAAAGGGATAATACTATGCCCAACGAAAAAGACCTCCACTGCCAACGACATTGCCAAACTATTAATAGAAAAACTCTTCGCAAGATTTGGCCTACCCGACAAAGTCATCTCAGACAGAGACCCACGCTTCGCGGCTAAATCGCTACAAGCCTTGTGGAAGAAACTCGACATTAACCACGCCATGTCCACCACTTTTCACCCTCAAACCGACGGCATCACCGAACGCTTCAATCAAGAAATCGAGATGTATATTGCAGCCTACTGCGCAAACAACATCCTCGATTGGCCTAGTAAACTTCCTCTCATTGAACATGCCCATAACTCCAAACTCCATTCCGGAAGACAACACACCCCTTTCGAGTTGATGTACGGACATCCACTCAAAGCCTTTCCGACGGAACTTGAACCCACAAATAACCCAACAACCGAAAATAGATTGGAATGGATCACCAACATATGGGAAGCCGCACGGAACGCCCACAAATCCGCTAGACAAATCATGACCGAAAGAATCAAGAACCCACTTCCAAAAATAACCCCAGGACAAAAGGTCTGGTTAGACACAAGAAACCTTCGAGTAAAAGGAATACCAAAGAAATTATCTGCAAAATGACTCAGCCTGTTATGAACATTATTTTTGATTCCTTCGACGTCCTTACAGACATGATGGTAGTCGACGCACAATGGGAAGACTGGGAGTTTCACACCGAAGAAGAACTTAACTTGGAGTAAACGGACGAACAATACCGGTGTAGGAGAACAGCTAAATTTAGAGATCTTGGACTCTTTGGAGCACGGACTCCCGCTTTTCCTTTTACTTCTATCCTTCCATTTCTGTACTATGTTTAGCTACGGACCTCCACCATTTCTCCATCCTATGTTTAGATACGGACTTCCGCTTCATCCCTCCTCCTTAACGAATTACCACCTCTTCTATAGCTTGTACAATACACGATAAATAGCAAGCTTGTAAGTAGGTAGAATTCCCAATTCGAATCTTAGCGTTGTTGCTACTAGACAGCGTTCTCTCTTCGCTCCTAGTGTTGAGTTCTTCGAGCCCTAACAAGGCAAGAACCACCTGGTGTTCTCCCTTCATCTCTAGACGTTGTCTAAGGTACTTGACATCGTCTCGGCTGTGACTTCAAGTCAGGAAGACTTGTCGCTCTTGCCATTTCTGCTGTTCTATCCGACCACAGCAAGGTCCTACGAAGAGGACCAGAAGCGTTGGATCCGTTGGGAGATCTAGCTAGCCTCGTAACGTCCAGTACGGGATTAACGTGCACTGCTGGACAAGAGCTCTGGCGAAATCCTAACACAGCCCTTTTGAAGTACTACGTCAGACAAGCCCAGTCAACTACGAATTGGCACTCCCAAAGACCTGGAAGATTCACCCAAAATTCCATGTTGGATACCTATGGCCAGTAGAAGAAAACGAAATCTACGGCAAACATTTCACCGAACCACCACCCAACCTCATAAACGGAGAAGAAGAATGGGAAGTAGAAGCTATTATTAATCACAGGAAGACCAGACGTGGAAAGACGGAGTTCCTCGTCCATTGGAAAGAATATCCTGAATCGGAAAGAACCTGGCAGAACGTTTCCAATCTAGGAAATGCAAAGAACATCCTCAATACCTATAAAAGACGTCATAAGCTTCACTAAAAAGCCCCAACAAATGCCTTCAAACGTTACCTCTCCTGCCACCGCTACTCCCTCACACTCTATTCCCAATGAATCCTCAAACTCCTCTTCCTCCACCAACACTCCCTCCCAATACAGTATGGGGCAACCACCCGACGCAGGAGCCCTCCAACAGCTCCTGGAACCTATTGCCGAACAAGACAAACGACAAGCCGATCAGGAGGATCATTCCTCCAGGGAAGACCCCTACCGAAACGCACCTCCCTTCATTCGAACCCGACTTCTATTCGAACAACCCTTCACCGACCTACGGACCACTTTTATCCGCAACCCTGAAGCTATTGCCCTCCTCAACGCATTCCGGACAAATTGGTCTGCTACGCTATCTTTGGAACAGCAAATACACGAATGTATGGATACCCTCGAGTCCACTCTCGAGGAATTTCGCCGATTTAATCCAACGGCAATGCAAATCAAAATTCTCAAAGCTGCAATTAACACCCTTCAACATTTCAGAGAGGATCCAGCTTTTGACGAGCGCTCTCAGATTGGACTCAGACTTGGAAACACTAATGACCAGCAGGAAACACAATGCCCTTGACAAACCTCTGATGTTCCCATTCAATCTTCTAGGATGGATAGATCTGCTGGGAGACAAGTTCGATTTAATGGAGATGTACGTAGCGGATTATGATGATCAGGTCCTCAACGAGCTGTCCGTTTTTGCGAACCACAGATACGGACTACCACAGATTCATCCGCACGATGCTTGGAGTGTGACACAGTGGGTCATTGCGCAGACCAATGCGAAGGCTACTACTGTCATTTCTGCAGTTGGATTGCTCCACAACATTTCGAAAAATACTGCCTACTCAACGACAACCGCTCTCATCCACCCCTTCCCTATGCCATCAACCTCAGAGACCACCTCACACAATCCGACAGACCCCTCGGACAAGAACCCCTCTCCACATTCCTCTATGGAGTCCCTCCTGCACGCCGATGACGCCTTAGAATTCTCATTACCGGCCACAACTCCCCTCTCCAACGAGTGGCTTCTCCATCCAGAAACCACACCATTTCTATTACCAGACACTCTGAAACTCTCCGAAATGGAGCCACCTCCCAATCCGCCTCGTCCACAGAACTTAACCGAAGCTCTAACGAAACTCACCCACCTTCTTGCACCAGGAGTGCGACCCAAGAAGAAACTCGTAACAAAACTCACTGACCTCGCTTCCACCCACCTGTACGACCTCAACGATGACACCACTACCCCCGCTCCCAACCAAGAACAATCGAGGACCCACAAGATGCATATGGGCTCGAGTACGACGATCCTTACGACGACATTGCCTGGTACAACATCACAGGCAGCCCCAGTTGTCTCGACAATTAATCTTGATGAGGACATCAAGTTGTATGAAGAGGACAATGTTATGAATATTATTTTCGATTCCTTTGACGTCCTCACAGACATGATGGTAGTCGACGCACAATGGGAAGACTGGGAGTTTCACAATGAAGAAGAGCTTAATTTGGAATAAATGAATGAACAGCATCGGTGAAGAAGAATAGCTAAATTTAGAGACTTTGGACTCTTTGGAGCACGGACTCCCGCTTTTCCTTTCCCTTTCCTTCTTTCATTCTTGTACTATATTTAACTACGGACCTCTGTCGTTCCCATTCTATGTTTAGATACAGACCTTCATTTCTCCGCCTTCTGACAAACTACCATCTGTCGATAGCTTGTACAATACACGATAAATAGCAAGCTTGTAAGTAGGTAGTTTCTCAATTCGAATCTTAGCGTTGTTGCTACTAGACAGTGTTCTACCCTCACTCCTAGTGTTGAGTTCTTTGAGCCCTAACAAGGCAAGAACCACCTGGTGTTCTCCCTCTCTCTCTCGACGTTGTCTAAGGTACTTGACATTGTCTTGGCTGTGACTTCAAGTCTGGTAGACTTGTTGTTCTTGCCATTCCTTATCTGCTGCCCTATCCGACCACAGCAAGGTCCTAGTGAAGAGGACCAGAAGTGTTGGATCCGTTGGGAGATCTAGCTAGCCTTGTAACGTCCAGTACGGGATTAACGTGCACTGCTGGACAAGAGCTCTGGCGAAATCCTAACACCAATCAACCTAATATTGAACAGCCGGCACTTCCACCATACACGCAAGCCAATGCCCAGCCTCCCCCCAACCTAAATAGACCACCCACCCCACCTTGGGCAAACGCACCCCGACCAAACTTTATCCCCGCCAACTGGAACACAGCCCCACCTAATCAACAGCATCCTCCATCACCAGTACAAACCTATATCCTGCAACCACCCCTCCAACACCGCTACATGCCCAGTCCCTATGATCGAGCCGCCCCTCGCTTCGATGGCCAACCACGCTCGCTCAAAAGGTTCTTCGACAAAATTGAGATTCTCTCCCGCGAATGCAACATTGGCCCACACAATATGATCAAGCATACCCTCAGATATGTGGACAGCCGAGACAAGGAAACCTGGAACAGACCCGCCCAGATCGCCAATGGCGACTGGCAATTCTTCAAATTGAGGGTCATGTCCCGATACCCGGGCGCTGCAGACGAACACCAATACAAGGCATCTATCACAAATCCTGATGCTTACCTAAGCTCAGTATACAAGCAAGGGGACAGCAGTCTTAGATAAGCAA
>QFDT01000823.1:0-14238 GCA_003315915.1 Macrolepiota dolichaula | reverse complement strand
CCAGCTAGTATCCACTACCGCGACGCTACACCCTATCTCCAAGACAAGGTACGTCTTCACCACACAGGAAGCGTCAAAAAGCCTGGTTGCTGATGTGTGAGTATTCAGGAATTACAGGCCAAATACCTGTCAGTTGATAACCGCGCTTGCAACATGCCAAAGACCCCCTCAGCTCTGAAGGCTGTCATGGCAAGTCTCATTTTAATGACAACGATGGCCCAAATTTCTGTCCAATCCCCCCTCGGAAGCATCCCAAGAAGTGATGCGAGTCTCTCTGATGGGATGTGCTGGAGAAAATGCGGCCCTTGGCCAAACGTTATGACCGGGGATGGAAGCGATGCAGGCGATACAAGCGGTGGCAGTGGTGTTAATGCTGCGAGGTCAAACGCCCTTCCTTCCCCCCCTTTTGGCTTGTGTCCTCCCGGTGAATATCCTGTTAGCATTGATGATTGTACAACTTGCTGCCGTCCTGGTCCGCTTGTATGACGATAGGGCTGTTCAAATATTCACGAAGCTGTGATTACCACCTTGGATTTAATTTGATTCGGGCGTTTATTTTTTTGTAGTATAAAGAGCTCGTACTTCGGATGGGTAGGACTAGTAGAACCTCTGTATTGAACTTTGAACAAGTTGTCATCCACCACAACTAGTAGAGCCTCTTGGATAAAGGATTCAGGTAGTAAATCGTGCTACTTCAGTGGCGCCTGTACATAAAAAAACATGAGGCACCAAGTTCAATCACGTCAATGTCTCCACAGGATAGACTTTGTGTGTGATTTGTACCATCGTCCCCAAATATTCCTGTAGATTATTTTGTTATAAATTCTGTGGTGTGATTCTCACGATTGCAGAATCCCTCGCGGACAAATATCAAATGTTCCTAGCAGGAAGTAATAACCCGCCCAAAGCCTACGAACTCCTACTCATTTTTAAATGGAAGAGCATAGCATTCACCACGCCCATGACGTACAGGTCCATTAAAGTTGCCTCATTATTGCCGTTGTGTAGTGTCAGTATGCCTCCTGCTCCCATCATTTGTTCCACCAAGGGATTTGTTACAAATCCGACGTACACAGGTTTCCGGGCAATCATGAAGGGGGTTCGGGTCGTGACCTGTATTCAGTAGACCGGTAAATCACAAAGTTTGAAGCTAGGACAGAGAATGTCATCAGAGTCCAATATAATGATTACCCTGCCCGTGGCCACTATATATCAACCAACCTCATGTTCGTATTCTCGTAATTATTCTATCTTAGACTACTGGTGTCACGAGCTGTCAGTCGTTAAAGCTTCTTGTGTTTCAATGACCGCCATGGCAATGTGGAATTCTGCGCTCGAAAGGCCTAGCAGCTTATCGGTGTTTGATAGTCATCATTCCGACCGCAAGACATAAAAACTGAATTATGTACGTTCTAATCCCACGGCCGAACAGGATTCTTTGATATGAATGTCCTGCAGATGGAACTGGGCTTAGTCTCTTGGGCCTGGTCCCGGGGATGTATGGGATGGATCGGCGCCTGGTCTTCATATGCCGTATCAGCGTCTATCAACGTCGCAAGAATACGTTTCACCTTGTTGACAATACGTACAATCGAAGGGGTTCGGATCCCTCCGAATAACTGGTCTTGTAATTGTTATAAAGGCATCTTCGTCAACATTTTTATAGATCAAACAGCAGACACAATCATCCAACACATACCCCAGCCTCCGCACACAGGTACGCCAATAGCTCAAGAATATATTAGGACCTACCTCATTGGCTTTCTTTGTTTTTTCAGATCAGAAATGAAACTCGCCATTGCCTCCGTCCTCATTGCTGCCATCAGCGCCAATGCCATCCCAAGCCCACAAACGGCATGCGCTACGGTGTGCCGCGAAGTTAAACCCATCTGCCCCGCGGGGCAGGCGGCGGGTGGCTCTGAAGGTTGTTGGGGGTGTTGTCAACCCGTTCCAACAATATGTAGTGCCCTTTGCCGCCCTGTCAAGCCAGTCTGTCCTGTTGGCCAGGCGCCGACCGGGGGAAACGGATGTTGGGGTTGTTGCCAGCCTATTCGAACGATCATCCCCTTGCCCACTCCACAACCTTGCCCTGATGTTGTCTGTCTAGATGGGGGCTTCGCGTGTCCTGTCGCAGCTGAAGCTGGGGGGTGTGGTTGCTGTCGGCCAATTGACAATACGGAGTAAAATTCGTGGGGTAAACGAGTAGATAAGATGAACTCTTTTTGAGTGGTGTTTGAATGTCCTATACTGTTCTTTAATTCATGTCTCGTTGGATATTCTGATGTGACGAGCCTATTAAGACAACTATTCCTGTCACCTCCGATCTATTGGACGTCCTTGATTCACGGAGATTGAGAAATACAGAAACTCTCACAACGTTCCTAGGCTTGGAGGTTAGCGACTCTTGTACCGTTCGTTCTTACTCCCTCGAATTTTTACCCGATTAACTCTAATCTGCTTACAAAATTGAAATGTTCCAGTAGTCGACTACGATATGAAGTTCCCCACATCCATCAGAAGTCGAGTAACTGTGCTACCACAAGTTCTTGAGCCAAATCGTTTTTCTGGGAAGTAAGGAGGATCATTCAATCGTATCCCCGTTAGCACAAATTCAATGGTCGCGACCCCAGTGCTGGAGGTAATCTTACCAGCAGAAGGTCATAAGGCGCTGAACTCACCAGTAATGGGGAAAGATGTTCGCGAGTGGAACTTCGATAGGATACGAATACGAATTTGTTATATAGAGTTGACGATCATCAAAATCAAGGGATCTGCGGGGGTGGAGCGGGGTTATGGGAGGACCCCGGAATACCCCTATAACATCCTAGAAACAGATTTTCGAAATTTAGGGTATATTTGTCCGGACAAACATGGGATATTTTTCGAGATTTGTCCGGATTTGCTTCTGGCCTAAGCCCGAATTTTCAAAATTTGTCCGGATTGCTGATTCCGGCCTTCAAAAATGCGAGAAAATCGAAATAAAAAATCCTACGGCTGTAGAACACTACAAATAACGACGCATAGACCATTGTTACAAGATATCCGCGTTCCGAGTTACCCTCCTCGATAATTCACCAACAGCCGAACGAACTCCATCAACACAGCGAAGCAGGCATTCAAAGACAATAAAGTCCTCGTCGCTGATCGCGAACCCCGACTTATTGATATGATTTGGTACCAATGAGAGTGGAATGGGAAGGCGAGGAGGAGGCAAGGGCAGGATTTTCGGATAAAATGGCGAAATGGCTCAGCTCTGTGGGCGCTACCATTCGGAGACGTGGTGAGATGAAGAGATATGAGGTAATAAGTCTGAAAAAATGTATTATTTTAAATTTGTTGTTATATTGTTGTTATTTACTTATTTTTTTATGATAAAATATTATGGAGTTGAACCCCCGACCTCTGCACCTCATCGATTGCCACCTCCTATGGGGGCCGACCGCTACGCTATTTGTCTGTCCTGTATCCGGCATCCCCACCCTCCACGGCTTGTGTCCGCACCCTGATTCTGGCAAATAGTGATGACATTACAGTAAATAACCCATTTTTTCGGTCGACTGCTTTGTGCTTGACTTCACGGACTCTTAATCTCACTGCCTCTCCAAATGGTAGCACCCGCGGAGCCGACCCACCCAGCATTTACATCTGAAAATTCCACACTGGTTGAGTGGATTAACACAGGAAGTACACGGACGGCCTACCCAGTTTTTCATGCCAGAGCTGGTGCCATGGCCATCCCATTGAGTTTCCAGGCTGCCTTTCCTAAAAAATTTTTGGGTTTTTTGAAAGGCCAGAATCAAAAATCCGGACAATTTTTCGAAGTTGGTCCGGACAAATTTCCCCCAAAAATCCGAAAAAGTGATTCCAGGATGTTATAGGGGTATTCCGGGGTCCTGTTATGGGAAGCTACATTTCGATGGTAAGGTTGATATTCAACGCTTTTGGCCTAGTCTTCCATGAAAGATTATTCAGCTTTCTATTGTTTGTCAAGGGGGACGTGGCATCAGAAATTAGGCATTGAATTGACATCGGAATATCCTGTCTTGAAGCATCACAGGCACATAATTCAAAGCAATGCGCAGTGCTGGCACGATCGACATAATTCAGTTCATCTCCACATTACCTGGGTCTGTTGTACCGATAAAATCCAATCAAAGCTCTGTGAAATCACGTTTAAGTCATTCAATAAGGAAGTATCAAAGCTCACCTCTGCCCTGAAAAAAAATCCAACAGCTGATGCCTCGGAAGATTTAGGCAAGTCTTTAGCGACTTATTCAATACGACGCAAACGTCCCCCGTCGATCGTACGTTACCAGCGCCCAGAGCCTTGGCCAGTATCAGCTGAACCTAGATAATACAATATGCCTAGGAAACCAGGATCCTATCATTCAGCACAAGAAAGGGGTGGATCCTTCTTTAACCGACTTCGCGTCGAAAATGTCGACAAAGACCTATAAAAGAGCAGAGACGCCGATACCTGAATTACACCAAGAGAATCCATCTCTCCTTTGAAAGTAAGCTTACTATTCTATGTGTTTCGCCGACCTGACCCCTTACCATTGGTAGCTCATAGTAACTCTACATATCCTGTGAGCCAACGAGGGTACTGTTACTTGTCCACTCTTGCTCAATTACTCCCAGGTCATGAAGCTCAACCTCACAATCCTCGCGACTCTGGTCACCGCTGTTTGTGCCATTCCGAACCCGGAAACGAGCGACAACTGCATAGATCTGTGCCTCACTGGTGACACCGCGCCACAATGTCCTAAGGGCACAAGCGTTGGTGGAGGGCCTGGTTGCTGGAACTGTTGCAGCGAGCCCCTCCAGTTATGCCTCGATGTGTGTTACGAAGACGTTCCAAAGTGTGGTGAAACGCAGGTTGTCGGAGGACGCCCAGGCTGTTACACATGTTGCTCGCCTTGAATAGACATGACCTCCATTTGTGTTTATGATAATCATATAACCTGTGATTTTCATTAAAGTATATATGTACAATGAACGAACATCGAAGACAATACCAAGAACCCGAATAAACTATCCAATGATCCCGTCTGCTCTAAGCTTCGACACAGCGTCTACACTCAGGCCTAGATTGTTCCTCAGCACTTCATCGGTGTGGAATCCCAGGTTTGGTCCAGCCCACATGGGTTTCGAGTCCACGCCATCTATTAGGGGGAACGTCCCCTGCATCTTGATATTCCACGAGTCCCCATTCTCTGCTTGTACAGGCACCTCCTGAACGGCTCCTCGAGCCTGAACCTGCTCATTCTCCACAACCTCCTTCACAGTCACCACCCGACCTACTGGGACACCAGCTCTGTTCATCATCTCTATCACTTCCTCGGCCGAATGCTGACTTGTCCACTCAGAAATAGCCCCCTCGATCTCGGCTTGCTTCTTCACGCGATGGTGATTCTGCAAGTATTCTGGACCTGTGAGGTCGGAGCGGCCGATGGTATCCATGAGGCGCTTATATATCGTATCACCATTCGCTCCGATAACAATGTAACACGGGGTTTCGGGAGCGTGTGGTGATGGCAGACATGGGTAGGCATTCGTCGGCACGATTCCTGTGACAGAAGAACCGGATGGTCCGCGCATCTGGAAGGCGACCAATTGTCAATACATATCCGGCAATTTAGCGTTGAAAATTCTCACCTTGCCTTTGCGATCGAATTCCGGGATAACACCTTCCATAAGATTCAACATACTGAGTAAATTGTGAGTACAGCGCTTGGAAGATCCATAATAGGAGTCACCTTTCCACGATGCTAACATCGACGGTGCTACCAGTTGCGCCCAGGTTGTTACTAAGCTTGTTCTGTCGCTGCAACAAAGCCAGGACCTATATCGCCAATAGCCGCGTGAGTTTTGATTGTGAACGATCACCGGGCCCACGTCAACCCAGCTCCAACTTCGAAGAAGCACTCACAGTTCCGAACGCAGCGTGCAGTCCAGCAATTGAATCTCCTAAACTTATGTTCGGCCGTACCGGTGGACCCGATAATCCACCTGATTGCGCATCGGGAAAGCCATTGATGTACCTGAACCCAGACTCGGCTTCACAAACCGATGCGTATCCTGGACGAGGGGCCCAAGGGCCTGTCTGTCCATAACCACTCACACGGGTGAAGATGAGCGAGGGATTGTGTTGGTGTAAGTCTTCAGGTCCGAGTTGCCATCGCTCGAGTGCTGTGTGAATATTGTCGATAAGTTGCCGATATATGTCGTGGGAAGTCGAAAGAATCGCGACGTACTTCCGGGTTTGAAGTTTTCTATAATTACATCGCTCTTGATGGCGAGCTGGCGGACGAGACTAGACGTGTCAGGAAAGAATAGGGTGGTAAGCAAGGTTGGGGGGACCTGGGGCGATGGACGCCGAGTTGGATGACATACTCTCGTCCCTCAGGTTTTCGTAGATCGATAGCGACGCTCTTCTTATTCCTCGCAATGCTGCGGAACCACGGGCTTGTACCGTCAACATCCAGTTCTCTCCAGACGCGCAGCGGGTCGCCAACTTTCGGCGGCTCAACCTTAATGACTTCAGCGCCAAATTGGCTTTTAGCGGAAATGAAGGGTTAGCGCATCCTTAAGCGAGGTACGGAACAAGGTACCACTTACCCAAGTAGCTGGCCGGCGAATGGTCCAGCAATTAATTGCCCGAGTTCTAGTACTCGGACGCCGGCGAGGGGAAGCTCTTTGTAGTCATTGGCGATGGTTGCAAGCCTGAGTGCGACCTGGTCAGGTGCTGACGCGACAGGAGTAATCGGACAACAAATACTCACGTTCTCGACGATGAACGCCATAATTGTCGCTTGTACACGGTGGTGAGACTCATTTCGGGCTTCTAAGTCACAGAACACAGTGGAAGATGTAGGGATGTAAATGAGGCGCCGTTGAACAGCCCCTGGTATGCTTTAATATCAAACTCTGTCCTAATGCCGTCGCGGGGTCGGTGTCCAACGGCCGATTATACCGATTGCATGCAGAGATCAAACTCGGACTATCGGATTTAGGCAGGACTTAAGTAAATAGAGCCTAGGGCACGTACCTTTCAAGCAGGATCTATCTTAGTTCTCTCCTCTCTCCGGCAATGACGGAACGCTAGGAATTTGAACGCCGACAGAATTTTTCCCCTCACTAACACATGCGAGTTGTTGGCAGTGGTAGAAATGTCCCGATAATGCCAACCCCAAGTGTGCGGAGCCTACTCCAAAACTTCAGTCGGGGTGACGTCGGACAGAGTGTCCTCAGCACATGCAGGATTATAGCCGGAAGAAAAATAGGGGGTCGGATTCACACCGACAGATGAATTGGATTATGACGGTAGCCTTCAAATACGACAGCAACATGCGTAGCATGCTCCGAAGCCAGCTGCATACCAACGAATAACCATCCCAGAACCTCAGGCCTCAGGCCTCATGATCAAACTATGAGGTAATGTACTCGGCCGATGTCATATGACGGCGCTGAGTTTTGATTTTTTTAGAACGTTATTATTGCTATATTGTCGGAGGTAACAAGAATAACTCGGAAAACAAGAGAAAAGCATTCCCCATCGGAGGATAAGATAGTATGACAGTGGATTTAGAATATATGTTTTTGCACCTTTCTTTGACATTCGCCATCTAACTTTGCGACGTGCGTGTATGTATAGAGTTGGGAAGTCAAGTCAACCGCCAAAATACCTCAATGTGACACCGCTACTTATCATCAGCGCTAGTCATGTATCCGGAACATTTGCTCATCACAGACTCAGTTTCCTGCCATTACCTTTGCCGTGGTGATCTCCGTCTCCTAGTGACCGAAAAACAATGCCACAGATTTAATGTGTCTCTGACACC
Source organism: Macrolepiota dolichaula (assembly GCA_003315915.1). Classification (NCBI taxonomy): domain Eukaryota; kingdom Fungi; phylum Basidiomycota; class Agaricomycetes; order Agaricales; family Agaricaceae; genus Macrolepiota; species Macrolepiota dolichaula. Next base: position 6,394 of record QFDT01000823.1, on the reverse strand, counting down.
ACTAGCGCCGACGACTGATTCCTCAATTCATATCGCCGGCGCAAATGCAATCGGTATGCCCGGCGCTTCAGTTTCTCCGAGTAGATGTTGTTTATGTGTTATCAACATATCTCGTGGAAGATAAGCGTATTTATCGTACACTCTGGTTGTTTACTCGAAAGTGATCTTCTATCACCCCACGTCGAGGGCTGTTGCAATTAAACCTTTCCTATCTTCCTCCAGGAATGTCCGATAGTTGGCGTGTTTTTAGGGGTAGGGTTGAAATCAGCTGGACTTGGTACTGTGACCTCGCCCAATCTAACCGTGATATGAACGGCTGTTGTGGGACACGCGTAAAAGGTGCCAAGCCGAATCGTCAGGCCTTCAGGGCTAGGGTGTGTTCCTTCCTTTGGCTATTTTGTTGTTGCAGAAGTCTCTTGATTTCCGCCATCAGGGCATCCGTTTCCTGTTGGCCCACATTTCAATCTAGATCACGCAGGTATGTATTCCTGCGGTGTATTGTTTATAGATATCTATCAGCAAGGGACCTCACAAATTTTGAAACCAGGTCATGCGACACTGGTGCACGATCCTTGTCGCTGATGTGCCAACGTGGAAAGCTAGCGAAAACAGAACCGTAATGTATTGATTTGCCCCCCGCTGGGATTTGCGGACTTGGTGTGATTAGAGCCCAGGTGTGGCGCTCAGTGACCGCGGAGGTGAACAGAACAGAAAACGGATACTTTCCGGAGCTTACTGCGTTACAAACGGAACATCATTATAATAGAATCTCCTGACATGAACCCATGTGGTCAACCCCCACACCGCATCACACCTGCCAAAAAGCGTGGCTTCAAGACCACATTGCACCAAAACAGAAAGCCACACCCTACCAGAACCCACCGTATATTCATACACAACCCTACACACAAACACATACAAAAATACACACTTCACAAACATTCAGCGCGCTCCATACTTTACTTCCACAAGAACCCAGTCGGAGCTTTAACACTTTCATTCTTCGCGACATCCTTCAACCCCTTCCCACCATCAATCCTCTCAAACACTTTGACACCTCCCCCATTCGCACCACCAGCAACTAAATACTTGTCATTCTGTCCCCCGAAAAGTATGCCCCGAACGTGCTTGAGTCCGGTCCTTACTTCGGCTATCAACTTCAAAGTGCTGGGATCAGAGGTAAAATCGAAGATGGAAATAATATCTCCTTCAGGGGACGGATCGTTGCGGTTCGATACATATATGTAAGGCGTAGGGAAAGACGCGTTAGGCTGGGGGATGAGGATCTCTGCAGCGAGCATGTCATTTGGCTGTGGGGGCGGGGCGGACATCGTTGCGGTGGACGTTATGAATTTTGGAAGAGCGGGAAGGGGTGGGAACGTGTGTCGGGCGATCTTACTCGAAAGCTCAAGGAGGGTGAAGAGTTCGCCATCTGGGTTTGGATCAGTAAGTCGCGTATATGAGTAGGGGATAGGTGAGTGGCACGTACTGTAGTAAGCGACATGGCGAGGTCCCCCACCCAACTCGTACTGAATATGTCCTGTCGGAACCCAAGCACCATCCGCGCCTTTCTTGAGGCGAAATACGCGATCGGCACCGAGATCAGGGACGAGGAGTTCCTGGGTTTCGTCGAGAATGAAGACTTGGTGAGGGTGTGAACCTTCCTGGCGAGCTTGGTTTGGTCCTGTCCCAGAAAATTGAACTTTCTTGGTAGATGAAGACGTCAAGAGATACGGCGACGAATTTGTGAGGGGGATGAAACCAAGGGTGCCGGAGGAGTACTGCAGGTATTATCAGATGTAATGATCCTCACGGTGCGTCTACGAGAACAGTGCAAAGGTGATCTGCAGCTCCTCCAAGAGGGTTCACTCACGTTAGCGATTAACAACTCGTCCTTTGTAGCTAACAACGAGCACGGATCCCTCCCACCACTCTCAGTACGAGCGATAATCTCACCCTTTCCCTCTTCATCAAATCTAAGTACGATAGCGACACCGTCGAATTGCTCGAGCCCAGTGAACACAATCGAGCGATTACTCGGGTGGAAAGTGATCCATGACGGATGATGCCCAACTTTCACCTCCGAAACGACATCCAAACTCCCTTTAACATCGTCAAACAAGAGTGTAGAGATCTCCTCAGTGTACGACGAGACCAGAATCTGGAATTGCGTCATACTTGAATCCTGAGTACCCGGTAATATGAAAACTTGTGAGTTTGTAGTAGAAAGTTTGAGGAAGGGGCGATGAGGACCGGAGATGGATGGATAATGCACCGGAGAGACCCCTTGTTGAGTGGTCTTTGAGATAGAGTAAAGGTCCGGTATATGATATTAGGCAAGGCTGGAGACTTCCTTATATAACCCCCCCGGCCTCCGGGGCCTACAATTACAGTACCATGCACCACCGTCCACCCATTTGGCCGACGTGCTACTGAGTAGCACATTCCGCCGCCCGAAATTTCGCCGCTCCGTACATAGATAATCAAGTGCAATTGGCGTTGATAAGTTCCAGTCGTGTTAGTATTTGAAAGCCTGATTTCCTGAGATTTGTGTGGAAAAGGTTGTGGATAGTTTGTATTCCGGGATCCAGGAACTGAGTCGACATATGGGTCGACGTAGTTCGTTCCAAGTAAGTTGCCCAGGGGATAGAGAGAATAGACTTCCAAATTTAAGGCAGCAGATGTGAGAAAGAGTTGGTTTTGTGGGAGATGAAGAAGGCCCGAGAATACTCCTGTGTGCACATGCGCATTTATTTGGATAGAGCAATTTTTATCCTAGATATAAGAGTGCTTCGAGCCGGTAAACCACGGGCCTAAATAGCGGATTCATGGCGATAAGATAAGTTTATATCTTGTAAGGGACGTAGAAGGGATGCCAATATATCGAGTACCAGCATGGCGACCCGCCGAGTTTTTTCCCGAGTCCACCCTGGCAGGATGACCGAGGGCACTGCGAAACACGGATCCGATATGAAATGAGCGTGAGAGCGCCTTCTAAGCGCAAGAAACAACCATGCAGGCGCAATTCATATCCGGTGGGCGGTCCGGGAAGATACGGTGTAAGTACCCCCCTTCAGAGGAGTTGAAGAGTCGAACTTGAGGGCATTAACATCGAGTATGTGTAGCACGACATCAATAAGAAGACCTGCGCGATTTTTCCGCGGCGCCGATATGCCCGTCATCTAAGATTCCAAATTCTTAAGCCAGACTGACGACGGATGTCTTGATGGAGTTCTCGAGCCCTTGGCGAGTTTGAGATGGGAAACAGGCATTTGGTCAGAGATACGGAATATCCTGGCCAATCGGCATTGACCAAACCTCGGAAGAATGTCCAAGAGATGTGTGTCAAGACCCAAAGCTAATGAGGGCTCCGTCAGCGGGTTATGATGTTGGTGGAAAGAAAGGAAGAGTATGTGGCGCGGAGGGTTGTTTTGGACGTGGAAAACTGTTTGCTGGCACCAAAGCACATGACTTAGGGAGTAAAAAACATGTGAGTAATTGCTCTCATGGATTCAGTAGTTTACTTCTACAACTGGGAGTTTTGAGGGTTTGGATAGGGTTACAGGAAGACAGGACTTGGCAGATAATCAGTGCGGCATCTCACCACCATACGACTCCCTTCATCAGTCTCCTGCCTGTCCGCACAACTTTCGCATTCTCGACTTTCCCATCCGCAGTAATCTCCGCACCAACATCGACAATTCCCCCAGGATGTCTGATCCTCACGAGGGAATTGTGAGGGCCAGATTCCACGCGTCGGGAATTCTGGATAATGTTCCACGCTATGGTTCCTTCTACCTTTGCCGCGACGCCGAGACAGAGGCCTAATGTCATTGGAACGGCTTTGTGGAGTACTCCCATGGATAGTGCGTGTACTACAACGTCAACTTTGTCTTCGAGGTCGGAGGCGGATGTAGGTGTGCTGAGGAAGGCGATTTTGGGTTGGGCTTGGGCGGTAGGGTCTAGTTTCATCGTGAGGGCACCCTGTTGCCGTATGGATTCCAGTGCTTCTGTAACTGGGTGAGAAGAATGCTCTTTGCCAATGATGTAGTTGTCAATGTCAAGCCCGAGACTTCGAAGTTCGTCGGAGAGAACAAAGACGCTGGGGTTTGATGCGTCTACGAGACTAGCTGAGATGCTTGCTGGCTGTCCATCGGAGAGTGTAAAGGAGAGTTTGTCGGTGGGATTGGAGGTGGGGAGGAGCTTTCCCGTACGGGCTCCTGAGGGTTTTAGGTACTCGCAGAGGATTTGAGAGGCTTTTCCGGGAACGCCGGCGATACTGGCCTCAGTCGAGTCGAGTATTGGGATACCAGACTCTGATACGGGGAATGTGGTATCAATGATCTTCTGGGTATTAGTGTTGAAGCACCGGACCTTCGCCCTTCCGTCCTCACTCCGGCCAACGCGACACATCCTCTCGTCTAGAGCGTAAGCCCCTATCATACTCGTGAGGTTACCGCAGTTTCCGGAATAGTCAATACTGTCATCCTTTATCCCGACTTGTACGAATGTGTATTGCACATCAATGCTGTGTTTTGAGTTTTGTTCGGGTGTTGCAGGCTCGACGACGCAGATTTTGGATAGGCTGGAAACGCCGCCGCCCATTCCGTTTAGCTGCCGCCCAAAGTCAGGATCCGGGGAGCCCATTATCCCCAAGAAGATGGGTTTCCAGTCAGCTTTGGATGAAGGAAGATGTGCGCGTTTGAGAAAGATGCCTTTTGATGTTCCGCCCCGGAGGAATGTGGCTGGGATGGGGTTTGGGTGACGGAGGGTTGACTTTAGTCTGACTGGCCATGGTCGGCGCTGTGAACAGCGAAGTAACGCTGTGCTTTGTCTTCCTATAAACAAGGAACTAGTCAACATCCCGGAGGTAATAATTTCTGGCCAGAGCAGAGTAGAGTTGCTGGCGGATTGAGGACAGCCGACGGAGTCCGTAGCCAATCAGCGTGCGGGATCGAGATCTGGCACCACGTGGACATCCAACTTTCTCGTGCCAAATTTGGCCATGCAGCGGACACCCTCAGGTTCGGTCAGGGGAGCCAGGGGAACTTCAGGGGACAACTCCTGAGGTTGGTGTCGAATTTTATTTTCTGACGGGGACCTGACAAAGGACACTTGCTTCGCCTGAACCATACTTATATTCCCTGGGTTTCTCTCATACTGATTCTTGGGAAACTTCAAGTACGTGACAGTTGTCATCAATCTGCGCTATATTTGGCGTCGTCCCCGCAAGTTCTAGTTCAGCTGCACGTTTTCCTAGTTTTCTTTCGGCTCTTGCCTTCCTGACTCTCTTCTTCACCGTCACTACGACCTTCTGTGGACGCCGCTCCTTTCGTTCACAGCTCGAGGCACCGTTCATTTATTTTATTGTGGACTTAGTTTGTTGTTGGCACAAGGTGAGAGTACTTCCCTTGTTTTGCGACCCGTGTGAGATTTACTGGGTCTGAACTTTTCCCGGCCTTGTACCAGTCGCTTCACCACAGAACTGGAAGAATTCTTTACCATACTATTTCTACGCCTTCGACGACCATCTGACGTTCATGTCATCAAGCTCAACGACCTCAGCCCCAGTTTCAACCTCATCAGGCGCCAACACGTCAACTTCATCCAATGATCCGCGCTCTGCGATTGTTGGTGGAGTTTTGGGTACCTTGGGGTTGATTTTGTTGGTGGGAATTGTGCTCATCACGGTGCGGATACGGAGACGGCAGAAGGGTGATGTGGAGAAAGCGACAGGACCATTCCAGGGCACGGCGGTAATGGATAAGACCCATCCAGCAGCAAGAATCGTACCGTTTGGCACACCTGGGACCGAGGCTCACAAATTCGGTGCGTTTTATTATTTACCAGCGTTACAACTTCCGTGGCTAATGATGTTGAAGCACATACACCTGGACGAGATATGCGAATAGCTGTTCGACGACCGGACGGCGCTTGGGATTTCGCAGACCCCAGTGAACCGTTCACACCGGGCGGTGTCTCCGATATGTGCCCCTCCCCCATGTCTTCCACCACCCATCTTATACCAGGAAATCGCAAGAAAAGCTCAAACTCCCTTGGCGGGCAGAGATCTGCAGTAATGGAATACAAAGAACAAGAGTCGAGAGCCTCGCAACTAATTAGACTCGGATACGACGCCCGGGATAATGACCTAGAAATGAGCGACATGCCACTGCCGCATCCACCACCCGCCTATGGTGTTGAACCAACCGTTGGACCTTATGTCACGTACCGACCGCCGGGTTCTCGTATTTCATCGCAGAACACGTTCAGCTAAGGTAGATTCAGCTTTCAATTTTTTTTTCTTGGGCTTCTGGATCCTTCATTTTGTTCGCTACCGCATTATCTCTACTCATATTTGCACTTGTGGATAGGTCTCTTCATCTTACATTCG
>QFDT01000822.1:4064-24788 GCA_003315915.1 Macrolepiota dolichaula | reverse complement strand
CATCGCAGCCTTGGCTGTTCAATGATGTGTCCGATGCATCTTCTGACTCCTCAGAAGATGTACCACTCTGTGCTATTGCCTCCTATTATCAGGAGATGTCCTTGGAGATCGTTCCCTACGATCTCTCATCCTCATCCTCGTCTTCCTCGGCCTCCTCATCCTCATCCGCAGCGCCTACGCCTCAGGAGTCCTCCATGGGCTTCCCCACCTCGTCCGAACGTTCTACTATCTCAGATAATGATGACTCGGAGTAGATAGAACGTTATAGTAGATTATGGACTATGATCTAGATACAGACTGACTCATTGGACGCTCTGTAGTGTACTAGTAGTTTCTCTCTTTTGATCGATGACTCGGACAGACATTTATGACTCGTAAATACAGTAGTACACAACGACCTTGGACTTGCATAAATAGGCGTAGACTACAGGATCAAAAACTTCAAGTTTTTGATTCTCTTCTGTTGTAACTTAACTGTTACCCGTCTAATCCAAGATTGGTCGACCTTAACTTCTAATCCTCTGAAGTTAACGGACCCATAGCTGCGACGCTTCAACGCTATCGGTTGCTGATTATACTTTGGTATCGTCACTTCGCCAATTCACCTATTAGCAGGCTGGTTAAGGATCTCGGTCCTTAATTAGCTAAGCGCCTCCTAACTTAGGTCTAGGAGCCCGCTGAACCATAACAGTCAATATGATTGGACCACTACCAATGTCAAAAGGAGCAGATGTAATTTTGGTAGTAGTTGACAGATTTTCCAAGATGATCCAACTCATCGCAACTACAACCACCCTAAGTTCCAAGGGACTAGCAGAGTTATACAGGGATCACATCTGGAAACTACACAGCATCCCAAATGTAATCATCAGTGACAGAGGACCACAGTTTGCAGCAAAGTTCATGGAGAACCTATATAGGGCCCTAGGGATTGACAGACAACTGTCTACAGCATACCACCCCCAGACAAACAGACAAACAGAACACATCAACCAGGAAGTCAAAGCATTTCTATGACACTATGTGAACTATTGGCAGAACAACTGGGCAGATTGGCTAGCAACAGCAAAATTCCAGTACAACAACAAACAGCACAGTGCCACAGGACATTCTCCATTCTACATCAATTATGGAAGATATCCTTGGAAAGAAAACCTGTCCGCAGAATCTGAAATACCTGTGGTGGAAAAATTCATCCAAAACCTAAAAATGATCAGGAAGGAAGTATTGGACTATCTAGCAGCAAAAGGAGATGAAACAAAACAAAACCATGACGGGAGATGAGGCAAAAAATGTGACCTATCTATAGGACAATGGGTGTAGCTTGAAGGGACAGACATCAAGACCAACAGACCCATGGAAAAACTAGACAACTGAAGATATGGACCATTCCAAATCACCAAACAAATAGGAGTATCAGCCTACCATCTGAAGCTACCAGAAGACTGAATTATACACAATATCTTCAATGAATTGCTGTTAACGCCACACCAGGCACCGACTTACACAGGATAAGAGACACCAGCACTGCCGCCACCTGTGCTAATTGGAGAAGAAGAAGAATACAAGGTGGAAAAAATCTGTAAAGAATGCAAAAGGAGTAGAGGAAAGCAATACCTGGTATACTGGAAGGGGTATGGAGACAAACATGACTCATGGGTACCCACATCCTCATTAGGAAATGCACAGAAAGCACTGGAGTCATACAGGAAGTCTCTTGCAGAGCAAGAAAAACTTATAAAGGAGGGGCAGAAACCTCCAAGACCAATCATCAACCGCACACTTTGAACCATGTTTTCTACTGAGAACCACCAATCTGTTGCCTCCCTCCTTAACTCTGAAGAACCCCAGGCACATAACTCCATCATCCAAGACGTCACCATGGATAAAGTCACCTCATCAGTCACCCAGATGATCACAGAACATAGGAAAGAAGTATTCATCAACGAGATATTGGATTGCGTCAACAACATCTCCAACATACAGAAGGCAGTATCTGCAGCAAAATTAGCAAGGAAAGACACACAACTGGTCCTAACTGCAATTGCACCACATATTCAAGCAGCAACTAAAGGACATAGGAGACACAACCAGGCCATTAACCATGTAGAAGATATACAGGTCAACCTAGAAGACTTTATTGACACAGATATTGGAGAGAAACTGCTGTCAATGTGCTCCATTCTATTGGAGGTACTAGTTCTTGTACACTACAATGGGAATGACAAAGAAGAAGGAGCAGTCAAGTTGGCACAACTTCTCATGGGTATGGACCCCTATCCCCTGGAAAGGAGGAAAGCCAGGAGGACTGGAAAGACAGATAGGGAGGAGAGGGAGAATAAAGAGGAAACCAAACACATTCCAGCCATCACCCTGGAAGTCAAGAACATGCTCCCCTTCCTGACAGCACCTGAACAAGTGGATCCGAAGGAAGTCAGGGAATGGGAGTTTCCCAGCACATTTACTAAGCTCCTTGCCAACGGAAAACTCAACAAACACTACATCAATCATATCCTTGCCACTTTACTCATTGACAAACCCAACACCTGGGGCACCATGAAGGGCATCAAGATCGCAATGTTTGCAGGAGGTCCAGATTATGCCAAGTTATTCATTGCACACAGCACAGTTGACAACAAGTTCTATGCAGGACCCACCAAGAAAGACCTTGCACAATTCATTGTAGGGTAGCTGTGTGGTCACAGAGCATAAAAAGGGGGTAATGTTATATTCCCTTGGGGCAATTGTGTACTATAATATCCATCCATTCCTATCAGCACCCTGCTTGTCATGGACCCATTACTTCTCTAACTGCAATTCCTACATTGTTTACTCAGCTACTATATCAGTACTTACTCAGCCGCTATTACAGACTCTCCAATAGGAATACACCAACAGTATATATACACCTAGATACTCTGCTGTATTCCTTACACTTTACCAACTTGTTAATTCCCCTTTTCTTCTCTCTCATTGCTCTCAAGTCTTCATCACTTGTTGCAACCTGAGTTAATCACTTAGGAAGGTTGTAACAAGCAGCAATGTTTGTGGAACAGGGTGCCGATTCCACCTGTGTCCAGCATGGCAATGGATATAGATATTGAGATGGATATTGATGGGAAAATGGAAAATGCAGATGAGGAGAAGTTTAATGACAAGCCAGTGGCTGATTATCTTTCCACACTGGCAGCTATCCCAACAACAAATGCATTTCAAAACTGGTATGTTTGGATTGTTCACACAAATCAAATTCACTACCAAGCACTTGTAACATGCAGATGCTAAGGCACTGAAGGTGTTTACTTGGACTTGATGTATTGTCAATTGATGTCAGCCATGTTCAGTTAATATTGTACTCTATTTACTTTTGGCATTTTGGACAATTTCCAGCTATCAAATCTTGAATGCAAAGTCACCACATATCAATACTTTCAAAAACTCTGTTGGCTCACATCTCCAATGGCTCTGTCCAAGGTGCCAAATTTGTACCAAGAATTACTCAGACTGTCATGACTGTGGTGGTGGTTGAAGAAGCAAAAATGGGCCGGTCATGGACATGCAACAAATATTTTGGCCAGTCCAGTCCCTGGCAAACTTGCAATCTTCTGCCCAGCTTGCCCACAACCTGGTGTCAATTTGCCAAGTAATTGGAAAGACAACCCCAACAGGTAACCAATATATTATGTTTCAGTTAGTAATTAGCACTAATAATCTGGACAGATGGGTGTTCTGGCATTTCCTTGTGGCCAATGGCAACATGAAGGCTGATTATGTCTGGCACAATTACACATTGGACATTTGGCTTTCAGAGGGTGCAGGGATGTTTTCACACAGAGATCTGTATGATCAGTTCCTGGGGGCAGCTGTTGAACACCAGACAGTTGGTGTTTGACTATCTTCTTATGCACAATTTTTGATATTCTTGATAGAAAGCCCCATGCTAGGCACAGTTCCATGCTGTTGACCTTGCTATGCGTGGATCAAAGGCATGTGATGTCACTGGTATAGTTGCTATTGCATGTGCTAGGCACAGGTGCTTTGCCCCAAATGCAATTGCCAACCTGTTCAAGGGTAAACAACAAAAGAATATTGATTGGATACTATTGCAGGCCCTGAAAACAACAAATGTTGATCTGGATCAAGGAGCAATGCTAATTTATGACATTGCCTGCCAGTATTTTCTTTATCTTGAAGATTGCATTGGTCACTTGTTGCTGAATGGCCTGGAGCTCAATTGGGGCATCAGCATGTTTCACATTCATGGCCACAAGGAGGAATGTTTGTTCCAATATGCCACTTTGTTTATTCCTCATACTGGTGTCACTGTTGGTGAAATTCTGGAAATGCTATGGGCCAACCTCAATGCCATCACACCAACAGTCCAAATGGCTACACATGCCAATTGGGCCAAAACTATTGACAACCATGCAAACAACTCCAACTTCAAAAAGCTTCTGGGAATTGGTAAATTTCTACCTTTCTTGCAATCAATTCATTTGCAATAAATTGTTCTACAGTACATGTACTGTGTGACCACTATGAAGAGGCTACCAGCATGGGGCTGCCAATTGTGGCATGTATTTTGAAAAAATAGCAAGTGCAGCCTCACTGCAAGACCAATAGATATGGGAACAGGATATGAAAGATGCTAAAAAAACCATTTCAAAGATCCAACAACTATAGACATTCTTGGAACAAAGGATTTCACAGAATTGGGAACCAACACTTCATCCCGGTCACATCAGAGGACTACTGACATTGATGAGTGGATCCAGCAGGCACTCAGCATTGAAAAACAACAGTGTGTCTTTAATTTTAATATCATGTTATGAACAACTGCAAATGACATGAAAAAAATGGAACTGCATTACTTGTGGGATCATTTGGTTGATGATGGAGGCATTGAAGGCATAAATCAGATGTCAAACAACTTGCATGGTGAGCTAAATGCACTAGAATCCATTCAGCTGAAGGTTTGTGGCAGTATCAGCAATCTGACACCAGTCCCAGAGGTGCCAAATGATTTTGATGTTCTCAATGAGGAAAACAACATGCCTGGACCATTACTTCCACCTTCTGGAAACAGTGACATTCTGCCACTGTTCTCCCAGCCAATTTCCCTTCCCTCTTCATCAATAACACTTAGAACCTGGTACAGTCATGCCAAATTGAATTTCTGCAAAAAACAAGCATCTTGGCACCTTACTGCGCTTTGGCAGGCAATTGCTGAAAAGTCCTATCAATATTCCCATGTAATTTGTCCAGCACCTTGTAAAGGAATTCATACCCAAGGATGCACTGAAATTGCCAAAATCAACAAAAAAATTTCTTTGCATTGCCAGGCTTATAATAGATGCCAAGCAGCAATGATGCAACTTTTACCAGATGCTGCAACTGTGAAGACATTTTGAATTTTGACTCAAGATAATATCAAGGCAAGTACAGCAATGCTTGACCCAAATTGGCTAGGCTCTACCCAACTCTGGCTATCATGGATATGGCAGACAGGTCTGAATGCTGCCAGGTCAATCTCTCCTGGTGCTATGCGCAAATGTAAGTCATCCATTATTTTACATGGATATTCTCCCATTATATTGCTGCAGTTCAAAGAGTACACTATTTACATGCCCAGGCAAGAAAAATGTGATGGCAGGAAGAGGTAACACTGGTACAATATGAAATGCAGTGGATCAACTGGTACTTCCAGTCACAACAAGATATGTGGGGTAACCAGGCAGCAGTGGCCAACCAGCCAAGACCAGCAGCATATGCTGCTCAAAAGTCAGCTATTTGGCAGGACATTGCCAATAGTGCCAGAAGTGCCTTTTTCATGAGATGTCCAAAGCTCCAGCCTACATAGCATTCACATTCTGTACTATGATTGGGAGTTATGTGATTGATGGGAACAATATATCTTATTAAAAAAAATTTCAACCAATGTTATTTCTCAACTTCAACCAAGCAATCCAACCATTTTTACAATGCCATTTGAGACAAGCATTCTAAAGCACCTCCCTGAGAATGTTCAGGAAGTGATTAACTTCCTTGATTTGTGATTCTGGGCCATCCTGCATGTGATGCAAAATGCACTACCAGAAAGGAAAGAATGGATGGCCAAGTATCTCACCAAGGAATATGTAGGTTTAGATTCAACTTACATCTGATAGTTGGCTGACATCATCACTCAATCACAGTACCATGCCATAGCCTATGTTAGGTTTAGTGCTATTTAGGGTAAAACAGGCATTACAATGCCCTCAGTTCTTAGAGACCTTGGGATTTGCATCAGTCCTGTAACCGGCAGCATTGTTGTCAATGATGAACTCCAAAGTCTCCTTGATGCCAGTGATGAGGAAGTTTACCCAATTGGCATAGTGCCAAATTATTTCTATGACTGGTGGAAGCACCCAGACCCCCCTCAAGACTCCAACCTCATTTCCCTGGTCCAAATACCAGAGTGCTTGGAGCTGCATTGCAAGGAGCTGAGCCAGCTCAAATTCAAGCCAAATCCAGTCTCCCCTCCAAAAAAAATTTTGCCAGACCACATGCCCTGCTCATGTCGCCAGTGTTGATTGTACCAGGGTGCTGCAATGGATGCACTCCGGCACCTCCAATTCCTCCAGATCATGGTCTGTGACATGGAAGATAAGCAACAGACAGAGTTTCAGCTCAGCATGCATCGTGCTACTGGATTTTATGAAATCAGGATGGCTGCCCTTGCCAAGGCCACATCCTATCTAGAAGAGGCATACAATGCCCAACCAGACTCTGGACCTTCATAGCCCCAATCAGTTCCAGCCCCTGTTCCCTTGCCAACTGGTCTCATGGCCTCAACCAGCTTGGCTTAACCTTGTTACGACCTTTCTAAGCGATCAACTCAGGTTGCAACAAGTGATGAAGACTTGAGGGTGATGAGAGAGAAGAGAAGGGGAATCAACAAGTTGGTAAAGTGTAAGGAATACAACAGAGTAACTAGGTGTATATATACTACTGGGGTATTCCTACTGGAGAGTCTGTAATGGCGGCTGAGTAAGTATGACATTGTAGCTGAGTAAACAGTGGAGTAATCGCAGAATGAGAAGTAGCGAAAGAGAGACAGGTCCTTGACAAGCGGGGCGCTGATAGGAATGGATGGATATTATAGTACATGATAGCCCCAAGGGAATATAACATTACCCCCTTTTTATGCTCTGTGACCACACAGCTACCCTACAATGAATTGTGCAAGGTCTTTCTTGGTGGGTCCTGCATAGAACTTGTTGTCAATGGTGCTGTGTGTGATGAATAATTTGGCGTGGTCCGGACCTCCTGCGAACATGGCAATCTTGATGCCTTTCATAGTGCCCCAGGTATTGGGTTTGTCGGTGAGTAAGGTGGCAAGGATGTGATCGAGGTATTGTTTGTCTAGTTCTCCATTGTCGAGTAGCATGGTGAATGTACTGGGGAACTCCCATTCCCTAACTTCCTTGGGTCCTACTCACTCTGGTGCTGTCAGGAAGGAGAGCATGTTCTCAACTTCCATGGTGATGGCTGGGATTCGTTGGATTTCTTCTTTGCCCTCTCTCGCCTCTTTCTCTTCTTTGTCCGTCTTGCCTGTCCTCCTAGCCTTCCTGCTTTCGAGCGGATATGGGTCAGTGCCCATGAGGAGTTGTGCTAATTTGATGGCTTCTTCCTCTTTGTCGTTCCCGTTGTAGTGTACGAGGACCAGTACCTTGGATAATATGGAGCATAGGGATAGCAATTTCCCTCCGATATCGGTGTTGATGAAGTCCTCTAGATCAACCTGTATATCCTCCACATGGTCAATGGCTTGGTTGTGTCTCCTCTGTCCTTGGGTGGCTGCTTGGATTCATGGTGAGATTGCAGTCAAGACTAGTTGTGCGTCCTTCATTGCTGATTTGGCTGCCATTACTGCTTTCTGAATGTTGGAGATGTTGTTGACACATCCTAGCATCTTGTTGATGGACACTCCTTTCCTATGTTTGGTGATCATCTGGGTGATGGACGATGTGACTTCGTCCATGGTGACGTCTTGAGTGATGGAGTTATGGGCTTGGGGTTCCTCTGTGTTGAGGAGGGAGACAACGGATTGGCAGTTTTCAGTAGGAGACATGGTTTGAAGAGTGTGGCTGATAATGGGTTTTGGCGATTTCTGCCCCCCTTTTATAGGTTTTCCTTGCTCCGCAAGGGACTTCTTGTATGTCCCCAGTGCTTCTTGTGTGTTTCCTAATGAGGATGCGGGTATCCATGAGTCATGTTCATCTCCATATCCCTTCCAGTGTACTAGGTACTGCGTTCCTCTGCCCCTTCTGCGTTCTCCTTGGATTTCTTCTACTTCGTATTCTTCTTCTTCTCCAACTAGTACCGGTGGTGGTGGTGTTGGCGTTTCTTGTCCCATATAGTTCAGTGTCTGGTGTGGCATTAGCAGCAATTCATTGAACACGTTGTGTATGATCCAGTCTTCTGGCAGCTTTAGACGGTAAGCTGATACTCCTATTTGCTCGGTGATTTGGAATGGTCCGTATCGTCAGTTGTTCAGCTTCTCCATGGGTCTGTTGGTCTTGATGTTTGTCCCTTTGAGCCATATCCATTGTCCTATTGATAGTTCACATTGTTTTCCTTGTCTCCTATCATGGTTTTGTTTTGTTTCGTCTCCTTTTGCTGTTAGATGCTCCAATACTTCCTTTCTGATCACACTCAGGCTTCGGACAAATTCGTCTACCGCAGGTGTTTCTGGGTCTGCGGTCAGGTTCCCTTTCCAGGGGTGTCTTCCATAATTGATGTAGAATGGAGAGTGTCCTGTGGCGCTGTGTTGTTTGTCGTTGTACTGGAATTCTGCTGTTGCTAGCCAGTCAGCCCAGTCGTTCTGTCGGTAGTTCACATAGTGTCATAGAAATGCTTCCACTTCTTGGTTGATGCGTTCTGTCCGTCCGTCCGTCTGGGGGTGGTACGCTGTGGATAGTCTTCTGTCGATTCCTAGGGCCTTGCATAAGTTCTCCATGAATTTTGCTGCAAACTGTGGTCCTCTATCGCTGATGATCACTTTCGGGACGCCATGCAGCTTCCAGATGTGGTCCCTGTATAATTCTGCCAATCCCTTTGAGCTTAGGGTTGTTGTGGTTGTGATGAGTCAGATCATCTTAGAGAACCTGTCGACTACTACCAAGATTGCGTCTGCTCCTTTGGACATTGGTAGTGGTCCGATCATATCGACCGTGATTTTGGTCCATGGTCCTTCTGCTGGGGGTATGGGGTGTAGCGGGGTTGTTTTCTTGTGGCGTAATACTTTGTTTCTTTGGCAGCTGTCACATCCTTCTACAAATCTCTGTACATCTCCTTTCATTGTGGTCCAGTAATACGACCTTTTAAGAAGGTCTAGCATCCTCTTTTGTCCTGGGTGTCTGATGTCAGGTGGGTTGTGGTGTTCTGCAAGGATCTTTTCTCAAAGTTTTGCATCTGTGGGTATGCATATGCAATCATCCCGGTAGGTTATTCCGTCTGTTGTAACCATGTGGCTAGGTTCTTCTTTTAACCATTTGTATACTTGTCTGTCGAGTCGTCCGTTCCTTATATCTGTGTTCCATTCCTCTTTAGGGGTAATCCGGTAGCTTTCGGTTCAGAATATTTGTATGGGCGGTGTCAGATGTTTGCTTCTGGTTCTTCTGACAAATAGGGACTCCTTTAGTATGGTAACCTTTGGTTTGGGTTCTTCGTCTCCTTGTGTCCTCCTGGATAGAATATCCGCCTTGGTGTTTATCTTTCCCAGGATGTGTCGGAGCGTGAAGTCGTAGTCTTGCAATCTGAGGTACCATCGGGCCTGTCGTCCATTGAGTTTTTGCAGTTCCTTGTAGTACTTCAGGTTTTTGTGGTCCGTCCAGATCTTGAATGGTTCCTTGGCCTCCAATAGGTACTGTCTCCATCATTTGAGGCCTTCCATGATGGTGAGTAGTTCTTTGTCGTAGATTTTGTAGTTCCTTTCTGCCAGGTTCATGGTTCTAGACATGAATGCTATTGGGTGCCACTTGTCATGTTGAAGTTGGGAGAGTACTCCTCCTATTGTGTAGCCCAATGCATCTACTTCCATCCTAAACTGTCCTTCGTCTTGTGGTAGCGCCAGTACTGGTTTTTCTATTATCCTTTTCTTGAGTTCTTTGAATGCCTGTTGTTGCTCATTCTCCCACATCCATCCCACATTGCCCTTGACCTTGTGTAGCGGTGCTGCGATTGCGCTGAATCCCTTGATGAATCTTCAGTAAAAGTTTGCGAATCCTAGGAACGATTTCACTCCTTTGACGTTTGTTGGGGTAGGCCAGTTTCGTACTGCTTCTATTTTCTCCCCCTCCATCTTTACTTTGCCATCTCCCACGATGGCGCCCAGGATTGGTATTTCCGTTGCATCGAACATGCACTTTGTCCTTTTGAAGTACAGGTTGTGTTTTTTGGCTATTTTCAGGAATCTGCAAGTCCATTCTGCTAGTTCTTCCTTTGTCTTCCTGGGTATCATGAAGTTGTCCATGTAGTTGATTAGAATACCCTCTTGCAGTAACTGTCTGAATACACAGTTCATCATCCATTGAAATGTCCCTGGGGAGTTGCACATTCCAAAGAACATGACTGTTGGTTCGAATAGTCCTTTGTTCATGACAAATGCTGCTTTCCACTTGTGTCCTTCCTTTATCCTGACATTGTTGTATCCCCATATGATGTCCAGCTTGTTGAAGTACTTTGCGTCATTCAGTTTGTCAATAACCTCCTCTATTAGCAGTAGTGGTGTCTTGTCCTTGATTGTGTGTTGGTTCAGCTTCCTGTAGTCTTGACACAGCCTCTTGCTGCTGTCCTTCTTGGGTATGAAGAAGCATGGTGCTGCATATGGGGATTTAGATGGTCTGATGCATCCTGAGGTGAGGTTCTCCTTTACAAAATCTTGGAGTTCTTCTTTTTCCTTGACCGTCATGGGATATACTTTGGTGTTCATATCTTTGGGTGCCGTTTCCGTCAGGTTGATTTTGTGATCCCATTCGCTTGGTGCTGGTAGTTTATCAAAGTTCTTCTTGTTGAACAGGTGCGTGAATTGTCGAAGGTAATGTGGTAGATCCTCTGCCTTTGTGGGGTCGGTGGTTTTTTCAATGTCGTCTTCGGTTTCTTCTGTTTTTGTTGCTCAATTGTGGGTTTCCCAGTTTCCGTGTTGTATCCTGCACCCTTCCAGGCATCTGGTGAAATTGATCCGTCCGGCTTTCCAATCTATTTCTGGATTGTGCACCATAATCCAATCATGACCCAAGAATAGTTCTGCTGATTGTATGTCCGATATTTGCGCCTCCATGTGCTCCGTGTGGTTTCCAATTGCCATCTCAAATATGGCTTTCTCTGTAACCAGATTTTGGGTTGTTCTGTCTGCATTGTACACCATCCTTGGGTTCTCCAGTGTTGTCATGGGTAGTTGCAGCTCTTTCACTGTTCGCCTGCCAATGCATGTGTCTGTGCATCCTGTGTCGATGATTGCTTTGACCTTCTTTGTTCCCATCTTGGTTGTTATTGTCGGTTTAATCAAAAGTTCTTGTGCTCCTTTTCTTCTTTGTGGGATAACGTATGATTTAGAAGAAAAGTTAGATACATGGGGTCTCGATTTTGCACTCAATTGGACCCTTCAACAAAACCCTGCTCAATTTCTTCTTTGTCGTTCTCTATTCCCCTGTTCTGGGATTTCTTTGGTGCTCTGCAATTCCTGGCAATGTGCCCCTCTTTTCCGCAGTTGAAGCATCTTCCTCTTTTCTTCTTTGGCTTCCTGCATTCCTTTGCAATGTGTCCGTTGATGCCGCAGTTATAGCATTTGGGTCCTCTGGCTTCCTGTTGTCCTATCTCCATGGGTTGGCCCATCCCTCTGTATGTGATGCCAGATGTGGTGTGTCTGTCTCTAGACTCTGTTGACTTGTATCCTTTCCCAACCGATAATATTGCCTTGACCCATTCGTCATAGGTGTGGGGCATTCCTTCTGCCAGATATCCTAATATGGTTGTCACAGATTTGGCAGAATACATTGTTTATGTTATATCTCGCCGAATACTGGGCCGTTTGCCTCGTACTTAGTACCGTTGGAAAGTCTTCGTCCGTCGCATTCCGACGATACCCGGGACGTCGCGGGGCGTGCATTCGTTCAGGAGCTACATGCCAATCATTATTATCTATATCATGTGTTGATTATCTGTGCCATCTGTAGTTTATCACTCCTCATTGTTCTAGAGGGTTCTGGAACAATCAGTAAGATAAGATCTTTATCTATGTTGTCATATGGTGTCATTGTTAACAATCAGTAAGGGTTTTATGCCATTGGCTAGGAGATATTAGTTTCTCCATGTAATTAGTAAGGACCAGAGTCCCTGGGGTCATCTGGTAGTGTCCCAGGTCCTAGTCCTCTGTGTATATAAACTAGCTGTCTGGCATCTGTAGGACCCAGACTTAACAACTTGTCTACAGCCTAGCCTGTCTTATCCTCCATCTACTATCTGATCTTTGATCACTTCACTGCTTCTACTTGCTTATCTAAGACTGCTGTCCCCTTGCTTGTATACTGAGCTTAGGTAAGCATCAGGATTTGTGATAATGGTCTTGATTATGTCTGGGCGTACGTTCCTTTTGAGTAGGAAAAGTGCGTGTGCGTCGTCTGTACGGGCTTTGATCTTGAGTACCCTGAATTCCACAAGGTAGTCAGTGGTGTTCTTGTTCCTTTGCTTGAATGTTTTGATCTTCCATTCCGCTTCTGGTTGTTCCATGTGGTCCCCAAATGTGGATACCATCTCTTTCATGAATTTGTCCCAGTTGACTGTATCGTCTTCGCCTCCCAACTGTGCTAGTTTCATTGAGGCAAATTGTCCTGCTGTCCCTCCTCTGAGGCGTGCTAGTACTGCTGTGGCCTTGTCGTCGGCCCCTTCAATTCTGTTCTGTTGAACTTCAAAAATAGCAGGGTGGCTCTCCACCAATCTTCGAATTTATTCCTGGTTCCATCAAAGAACCCTGGCTCTGGTACGAGTGATTTTCCGTGGCCTACTGCGGGCGCTGCTGGTGCTATTTCCTGGTTGGACATTTCTTCACTGTCTGTGTTGTTGCTTTCTGTGTCTGGTGGTTCATTGGCGTTATTGCTGCCCTGTAATTCTTTGTCTGAGAATTCTTCCTTGGTGGTTTCTTCTTCCGATGAGGTCTCTTCTTCAGAGGTGGTCTCCTCTGCTAATGCTGGCGTCGGTTTTCTGGTCCTGTCTCTAGAAGCAGGTCCACTAAGGCTCATACACAATGGCCTTCTTTTGCAAGGTGAGTTGTAGATGCTTTACCAAATGTTACGACCTTCCTAAGTGATCAACTCAGGTTGCAACAAGTGATGAAGACTTGAGGGCAATGAGAGAGAAGAGAAGGGGAATCAACAAGTTGGTAAAGCGTAAGGAATACAACAGAGTAACTAGGTGTATATATACTACTGGGGTATTCCTACTGGAGAGTCTGTAATGGCGGCTGAGTAAGTATGACATTGTAGCTGAGTAAACAGTGGAGTAATCGCAGAATGAGAAGTAGCGGAAGAGAGACAGGTCCTTGACAAGCAGGGCGCTGATAGGAATGGATGGATATTATAGTACACGATAGCCCCAAGGGAATATAACAAACCTTGCCAGAATAAGCCTCACCAATCAGTCAGACAGCTTCCCAGAAATGAACTCATTAACTGGGTCCATGAGAATGCAGTTGCTGAGCATGACCAGGTGACTCCTCACCCATCCTTGAAATGGGTGTGGGGTACCAACCTCACCAAGGCTGACATTACCAAGATGCACCAGAGGTGGGATCAGACACAAAACCAGTGTTACGGCCGAAACAATTTCGATCATGAGTCCATTACAGGAACTAGGAATATCACTAGTTAGGCCGTTAGTAACATCAAGGAACCCTCGCTAGGAGTGATATAGTACCTAGCTATGAACCTCACTAAAGGGACCGGTCATTAGTACCCTTTACTGGAAAAGTGTACGGTATCGAGGAAGAATACTATTAGCTTCAGATGAACATACCCTTAGCTACAGGTCTATCTAGCGAGTGGAGCCTTGCTAGCACGTTAAAGTGTCTCGCTACAACTATCTATAGCACCCCGGATCAGTAGATCAACGGATCACTAAGGCGAATGGGCCCTGAGGTCTAGCAATGCAACCCTATTCACCCGAAACGGCTAGCAATGTCAGTTCATTTAGAATCTACAGTTCACTGAGACCAGTTCGCGGTATAATGCTCTAGCTACGGCCCAATCCTATCGATTAGTCAGCGCACAGCTGCGCTAGTGAACCCCTCAGAATCGAACCGAGACAGGCATCGGAAGGGCCGGCTAGTGAGGAGATACCTCGCAAGCAATCGGGCTCACGAGGCACTGCAAACCGTCCCGAGTACCAATAACCAGGCGCCAGCTAGTTATTGATCGCTCGATGGCTGCTAGCCACACGTTGGAATAAAGATATTACCTAGGTACATAGAACGGCCTGACGTCATATGCTACCGACCCTAGCTACCGACGGAAGTAGCTAGGTACCATAGCTCGCGAGAGCACTGTCCATACGGATACCCATCAGGGATAACTAGATAGGGCTCCGATTGGCCTAGCGAACCCTCAACCCAGGTTATAGGGTAGCTAGCGGAGGTCCGACAAACCAATAATCCGATATTTTACTATTTCTTTATTTGTAATCTAGTTAGTCTCGCAATGTATAAATACCCCTCGCTAGTGAGCGCGTTAAGCAAGCAATCTTGCCAGCTCGTCTAGTGATAGATCATATATAAGTGATTTATTAAGTGACTTGTCTAGTGTGAATTAAGATTTAGCTTCGGTCAATAGAGACCTCAGATTAAGGAAGTGAGATTAGATTAACTAGAATTCCTATAGATTGGATATAGCGAGTTGATTGACGAACGGTCACTAGCGTTCACATCGCATCTTGTATCAAGAGGGTACAAGTTGGTACATTCACTAGATCGGGAGGGTATAACCACAGTACAGCTAGCTACTGGCCTGTTAACTATCCTCGCGAATCCTTTATCTTGGTATCTATAGTGACGTAGCTGTCATTTAGGATTCGAAGTTATATTCTAATTAAAACAACCTTGTCCGTTGTTGTCTAGCGACCACCCCGTTAGTGAGCCCCCGCTTGCTAGCTACCAAAACCACTAGTGAGACATCTCGCTAGCTAATACCACCCCCCACCCCTATCTACCTAGTTGATTATCTCCCCTTCAAAACTCATTCGCGAGCACTAGCAGTTAGTAGTGGTGAACTTAGTGACCCATTGCGACTTATAGTGATTTTATATTGATTTCACTTCTACTACCTAACTAGCACATTACCGGCTGGTCAGGCCCTATAATGAGAATGTCATACCCTCCAGTCAGTACACTGGTCAATGGTCTACTAATCCATCACTCCCCTCCCACACCTCCCACCACCACTATTTGGCCATTGGGGAGCCAATTACTCCTGAGCAGGACTTGACCGGTTCTGAAGAGCCTGAGCATTTCCAGTAGCAACCCCTTGCCTCCTATCACAAGGATCATGCTGAGTGGTTCCCACCCTCACCTCAATTTCTGGCCACCCAGAGTCCTACTCCCCTAGAAACTGGGCAGCCCTCTCATATGGTAGCTGCTGATATCTATGACTTCCTGGATAATGATAATAATATGTCTGAGGCATCAGTTGCCAAGAAAACAGGTATGTTGTATCTGCAACTACAACTAGCTTTTTACTAACTACTCTGACAGATATTGAGAGTGCTGGGATGTCTGCTGTGGACCTCTTTGTACTCCTGGATTCAGAGGATGAGGATATGCTGGCTGGCCCTAGCCAACTACCTGTTGCACCAGCCCCAGCACAAGGTCCCTTCACTGCCTTTGACTTTCAATTCTTTCCTGGGCCAGATGAATGTGCCAAAATGGACTTGTAATATTTTTGTAGCATTTGAATTTGTATTATCTATGTAAACACATTGATAATATTCTGTTAACTACATTCTTGACTCACTCACACCTGTGTGGCTCTGGAAACTGAAAGTGGCCAGCCATCTCCAATCATGAATGAAGGTGCCAACCAGCTCTTCAAATAAAACTATCCATTGCCAGCCTAGGGTTGGCCCCTGCAATCAGCTAGTTTCATAACCTGATCAGCCAACCCATAATCAGATACCCCAATCAGCCATTTCTACTATCAACCTGGCTCACTAGTAATATTGGATGTGCTAGCCGACCGGCACATGTGACACAAAATATTGTATCACAAATCCTGATGCTTACCTAAGCTCAAGATAGAGGCAAGGGAACAGCAGTCTTAGATAAGCAAGTGAGAGATGAGATGAGATCAAGAGATCAGATAGAAGATAGGATAAGACAGGCTAGGCTGTAGACAGGTTGTTAAGTCTGGGTCCTACAGACACCAGACAGCCTAGTTTATATACACAGAGGGCTAGGACCTGGGACATTACCAGATGACCCCAGGAACTCTAGTCCTTACTAATTACATGGAGAAACTAATATCTCCTAGCCAATGGCATAAAACCCTTACTGATTGTTAACAATGACACCATATGACAACATGGATAAAGATCTTATCTTACTGATCATTCCAGAACCCTCTAGAATGATGAGGAGTGATAAAATACAGATGGCACAGATAATCAACACATGATACAGATAATAATGATTGGTGCGTAGCTCCTGAACGGATGCACACCCCATGACGTCCCGGGTATTGTCAGAATGCGACGGATGAGAGCTTTCCAACGGTACTTTTTTTTCTTTTTTTTTTTTTTTCTTTTTTTTTCCAACGGTACTAAGCATGAGGTAAATGGCCCAGTATTCAGCGAGATATAACGTAAACAATGTATTTTGCCAAATCTGTGACATATTGACTGCCAATACTGGTCATCCATCCCCTATTGGCTATCCTTGTTGGCAACATATACACAAAAATGTAAAAGTATATATCATACAATATGTGCATTTCCATACTCCTTCTCATACATCACTGGTTGCCAGTATATTTTTTACCTTGTACCAGCACTGTTGGCCATCCCTTTTCACTCAATTGCCAGTGGGCCTGCTGGCCCCATGTCAGTTGATACATTGTATGTGCCCACTGGACCATGCCAGTCAATACATACCTGGTCTCTCAGGGACTAGGACATGAGTTCCTGGGTCCATAACATAACAACACCCTTTTGTGTTGTTGAGGCAGTAGTATGCAACCTTGATAAGAGAATATTGGGAGCAAGCCTCCAAATACAACCCTAAGTCCTTTATGCATAATTTGCATGGTAGGATAGCAGTGGTTACAGGTACAGCACCCAGTATAGTAGGGCTGTCTGGTCAGCAGAGTATAGACCCTGCTACTATTTCAACAATGTCAAGCCAAAACTTGGCATCATACAATAACCCACCACTGGACAGCAGTTCAGTGGATATTAACACACCTGAGTTGATCTTTATGGCAGTTGACTTATTACCCTATAGAAATGGAAGCCCCAGTGTATCTGCCTCCAGTGAAAATGAGACTAGGGATAACAATGCAGCATCATTGGGAGAATTAACATTCAGGGCAACTGCACTATTGCTTCTACAATCCCATTTTGACTGGGCAGACAACATCTGCTAAACAGTAGATTCACATATGGGTAGAGTGATATATGATTACTCTACTTATTGATTTGTACATTCTTCCCCCCATATAAAAGTGTGAGTATCACTACTCATGCTTCACTATCTCTATGGCTGAGTATCACTACTCAGCTCCCTCTTTTTTATTATTTCCTAATATCCATTGTTGTTTTTCACAAGACAATTCTGTTGTTGTTGTATGGTGAGCTTGTGTTAGGAACCTGTCCAAAGATCTTCTGGACAACCTCTGCTGCCTGTTAAGCTTTCCCCATAGTAACAGGATCCTTGGCTCCTGCACCACCATTCAGCCACAGCACTCCGTCGGTCCAATATCACCTCTCTGCTCTCCTGTGGCCTTATCCCCTTGGACTTCCTTCCTCTTGGTTGCTCAGGTATCTCGGTTGCCGTTCCTCTGGTGACCTTGGCTATTCGGTTTTCTCTTAGTTCCTGGACCTTCCTATTCTGTCTTATCTTTTATCTGATCTTCATATCTCCTCTGTCCCTCCGAGTTTCCTCTGTAGCTTACTTATTTGCTCTGCATCCATATGATTGCTACAACTTCTTATTCCTTTGTCTTCCTTTGTCTTCCTTTGTCTCTATATGTTCCTTTGTTCACTATCATATGTAGTACATCATTAGTAGACCTTATGATTAGTACTACTCTCTTATTCACTGTAGTATATAAACCTAGTCTACTACGTTTGTATTCTCCAGTCTAATAATTGACTTAGATTGTATCCTTTACTTGTGTCCAAACCCTCCGTCCGCTTGCCTCTGTCTTTGAACACTCTCCAACCTACTCTCTCTCTCTTTCCTCCCTCCGTCTCCAGGCAACCCTCTGCCTTCGGGTGCCCTCCGTCCTTGGTTCTCAAGTGAGACCATTGCAATACCAAGAGGGGCGCAACACATAAGTTGAAGCCAAGGTCTTGCCCCCTCCACTCCATCTCCAATGTCTGCTCCAACGTCCGGTGTTTGAGTCTTAACAGCTTGCTATCACTGTACTTCACATAAAAACCATGACTACATGGCCAAGTGATATACTACATCACTCAGCCCTTTACACCTATTCAGAAGGTTCTTGTTAACAGCAGAACGTTGCATAGCAGTGTACTATGAGGTAGAATGCATGCACTTACAGAGTGAAGTTGTTGGGTAAAGCTTGAAAGCTTGAAGAGCGAGTTGTAAGAAAAGAGAAAGTTAATATTATGCATAGTGGACAAAGTCCTTATATACCATATGGATAGTCCAATGACTAAGCATCTACCCTAAGTAAACTACCGCATTGCTCAACATGCAGACAAGGTGTGAGAACAATGTGTTCCTACTCTATTGATATAAAAATAGAAATGGAAGCATAATTGATGTCCATGTGGTTATCGCACAGCATTGGTTTGACAAGGATTTATTGTCATTGTGTGATAAGATCACAAGTTATGTGATGAAGAGCATGTTATGCATTACCATGTCAACACTCCCCTTGCTCAGAGTCACATGTGCAAAGACACTCTTTGTGCTCAAGCAGATATTATAGGTATTTATACTGCACTCCTCAGCGCAATTTGGGCAAGACAAACTCAAGCCTGTAAAAGTTATCATGGAAGTAATTAAACTTAACCATGCTGAGATTTTTGGTAAGGAGATCAGCGGGGTTTTTGGTTCCCTTGATTTGTGCAGTTTTGATCATCCTATTTTCAACCACTTCTCTTATGTAGTGATAGCATATGTCAATATGTTTTGACCACTTTTCTACTGCTTTGTTTTGCGATAAAAATAGTGACCCCATTTTGTCGCCACACAAAGGAAGGGGTAGAAGGCTGAAATTAAGCTCGCCTAGTAATTGCTTAATCCAGACTAATTGGCAACTTGCATCTGAGAGTGCCATGTACTCAGCTTCTGTAGAAGATAATGCAACAGTCTTCTGCATCCTAGAAACCCATGTCACTGTGGATTGCGCAAATGACACAAAGTAACTGGATTGAGACCATCTAGTGTTGGGATCAGCTCCCCAATCACTGTCACTGAAGGCAATGATACCTTTTCCCCCTTTTCTGTTCATGGTGATATGGTAAAGGTGCGTCACACTGAGATAGCACATTATGTAATATGCACAGTCAAGATGTTCTTGATTGGGGTTGTGAGCGTGCCTTGATAATTGTATCACAGCATGTGCAATGTCTGGTTGCATGCCAATCATTAGGTACATCAAGGAGCCAATCACCTGCTAGAAGTATGTTCAGAGCACCGGAATGGGCTCACCAGGATTCGCAACAGCTTGATAGCCTTCTGGGAGAGGTGTTTTTGTGGGTTTTGCATCAATCATGTTGAACCTCTTTAAAACCTTATCTAGGTAATCCCATTGATCTAGGTAAATCATGCAATTCTTTCAATCCCAATGGATTGTCATGCCAGTCATCCCTTCTTGACCTTGAACCACTACCTTCCCTTTTGGGACATTGGTGTGGACATCGTTGAGAATATACGCTATGCCTCGGAAATTGCGATCTAAGCATACGCCCGCTACCGACGAGAGCCCCCAGCTCTCTGAAATCACTCGTCTCTTCCTCGATGCGATCAACCAAGACGATCGCGTCAAGGGCATTATTCGTGCGAAGCAGTTGTACGCACTCCCTGAAGCCGCCCGCCTCGTCGTCCAACGGGAACTGGCGTCCATCAACATGACGAACATCGTCGACGACACGGTCTACACTAGCTGGGGAGATGAACCCCTCGCTGGTCCTTTTGGCTCGGGCCCACGGCCGACCACTCCTCCCCCTCCTGCCCATACCCCTGAGGTGGTTATGAGCGACTCCTCCCCTTCCTCCTCCAACCGCACGGTCAAGCCTCCGGCACCTGCCAAGGACGAGGACGACGACGAAGAAATCTTTAATCTCCGGGCGTTCGAGCTCGAGATCACCGCCGAGCCCCTACTTGACGGCCTTAAAGGTGCTCTCATGGGTATAACCACTGAGGGCCTTACTAAATTCCAAGCGGGCATAGAGCCTTTCCTCTCTGTGCTCCGTCAATTCCTACCCTCCCCCCTCTCTGGTCCTGCGGGC